>CAUYON010112427.1:0-13864 GCA_963573935.1 Arctocebus calabarensis | reverse complement strand
TTGAAGACAGAAATTTCAAAAGAATTCAATTCTTTCAATATTTGTAATACTATCTTTTAAGATCAAGTACAATTCCATTTTGTTGGGGTGGTACTAAACTAGGAAATTCTTAATTTTCATTTACTTTTTTTTTTTTTTTTTTGAGACAGAGCCTCAAGCTGTCATACTGGGTAGAGTGCTGTGGCATCATAGCTCACAGCAACCTCCAATTCCTGGGCTCAAGCGTGTCTCTTGCCTCCACCTCCCAAGTAGCTGGGACCACAGGCACCCACCACAATGCCCGGCCATTTTTTGGTTGCAGCCGTCATTGTTGTTTGGCAGGCCCAGGCTGGATTTGAACCCTCCAGCTCAGGTGTACATGGCTGGCGCCTTAGCCCACTGAGCCACAGGCACCGAACCTGGCATGCTTCCAAGTATTTGTCAATTTCTTTCAGATTTTCATATTTCTGAGAATAAAGTTTTTTGTAGTATTAAGAATTTTTTTAATTTCTGAGGTGTCTGTTATTATTTAACCTTTGTCATTTCTGATTGATGATACTATGGACTTTAATTTTCTATTTGTGGTTAGGTTAGCCAAAGGTTTATCCATTTTGTTGAATTTTTCAAAAAACAAACTTTTTTATTTTTTATTAAGTCAAATACACATACAACATGAATACATTTATGTATATGTGGGGTACAATGTGTTGATTTTTTTTGATACAATCTGACATGGTTACATCAAACCAATCAACATAGCTTTTGCCTCATTTACTTGGTTATTGTGTTAAGACATTTATGTTTTATAAGTGACAGATTTGACTTATACCCTTGCAATATGCTCCACAGGTTTGCTCCCACCTTTTACCCTCCCTCTATCAAAACTTTCCCCTCCCTTCCCTTCCCCTCCATTTCTCTCCTTCATCCTGGGCTATAGTTGTGTTCTATCTCTCATAACAAAGTGTGAGTAAATATAAGTAGGCTTCACAGAAGTATTGAGTACACTGGATAATTTTTCCTCCATTCTTGAGACACTTTACTCAGGAGAATATGTTCTAGGTCTCTCCATGTAAACATAAAGAGGTAAAGGCTCCATATTTTTTAAGGCTGCATAGTATTCCACGGTATACATATACCACAATTTATTGATCCATTCATGGGTTGATGGGCACTTGGGCTTCTTCCATGACTTGGCTATTACAAATTGAGCTGCAATAAATAATCTGGTGCAAATATCTTTTTTGCAAAGTGAGTTTTGGTCTTTTGGATATACTCCTCTTTATGGTCTTAGATCTGGCTGCTTGTAGGATTTTCTCCTTCATATTAACTTTGGCAAAATTAATTATAATGTGTCCAGAAGATGCTTTATTTGAATTGAGTCATATTGAGGTTCTGAAACTGTCTGCTATCTGAATTTCACTATCTCTTGCCATGCTTGGGAAGTTCTCAATTATCTCTTGGAATAGAGTATCTGTGCCTTTCAGACCATTCTCTTCCCCTTCAGGGCTTCCTATGAGGCAAATGTTTGCTTTTTTGGAATGGTCCCACAATTCTCTGAGAAAGATCCATTTTTGCTCTCCACTTCTCTTCCTCTTCAAGCATTTGGGAGCATTCAAAAGCTTTGTCTTCAATGTCAGAGATCCTTTCTTTTACCTGCTCCATTCTGTTGCTGAAGAATTCTACGGTATTTCTCAGATCTTTGAGGGTTGCAAGTTCTTGCCTCAATGTGTCAACATCTTTGGTGATTTTATCTTTGAATTCATTGAATTCTTGAGCCAACTTTTGAATTTCTAATTCCATCTTTACCTCCATCCTGTTAATCTTATTGGCAATCCAAATTCTGAATTCAATTTCTGACATCTCAGCCATTTGTTTATGAATGGGATTGTCCATGTGTCTCCTTTGTCATTCCTTGAGGGAGTGATCTACTCTGATTATTCATGTTGCCAGAGTTTTTCTGCTGATTCTGCCCCATGATTATTTTTCACCATTTGGCTAGAGAAGCTCACAAGGTGAAAGTGAATCGAGGGCTCCTGGAGTTGTAATTAATCAGCCCTTTACCAAAGAACTGGGACTGGTAATTGTGGCTTTTCCCTTATAGCTTTACAAAGGTCCCATTCAGAACTACTGCCTGAAATTCTGGGCCCCTGCTAAGTGTGGTGGAGCTAGATGGTACTGACCAGTATTCAGCTAGTCTCCATCCAATCCTAGTGAATCAGTGGCTTTGGGCTGAAATCTCAGCTGTGGAGATATCTAAGCAACTAAAACACCCCACCTCCTATAGGGAGAATCCCACACTCCCACAACACAACTAGCGTACAACCTGATGGGTCCCAGGTCAAGAGTTCCAAACCAATTATCCCAGTGGATGCAAACACCAATCAGTTGGGAGATTCCAAAAGGTCTTCAGCATCTAGGCAGTGGAGGTCCACTGGCAGCTCAATTTGAGGAACCATGGAGCTGCCACCACTGTTAGGGGCAGCACTGCCACTATTGGGGGTGGTGCCCCTAGTCTGGGGTACTGCTGTGTGCAGGTCGCAGGAGTCCTCAGGGAGCTGGAGGGCATTCTACCGGCTGCAAGGGTGACAGGAGGAGGGGGACTGGAGGGCAGAGCCACTGAACCCCATCCTCCACGTTAGAAGCCAGATGGGGAGCTGAAGGGCAGAGTCACCAGCCACCAGCTGTGGGTCTCAGGAGCCTGGGGAGGAGTAGAGGGGCAGAATCACCAGCCCTGGGCCATAAGAGTCACAGGAGCCAGCCACAGGCCACAGGTGTCAGGAGCTAGGCAGGGAGCCATAGGGCAGTCTTCAGACTTGGACCACAGGGTTGCAGGAGCTGGGCAGGAGTTACTGGCTGTGGGCCTCAGGTCATAGGAGCAGGGTGGCCATCCCAGGTGCAGGTCACAGAAAATTGGCAAGAGTCATCAGCTGTGGGCCATGGGTTGCAGGGGGCAGGCAGGAGTTGCTGGACCTGGGCCACAGGTAGCAGGTGTGGAGCTGGAGGGCAGAGTTGCCAGCCTGGGCCCTGGGGGGTTGCAGGAGCCAGGCGGGAGTCACTGGCAGCAGGCCTCAGGCCACAGGAGCTGAGCAAGAGTCACTGGCAGAGGGCCACGGGTCCCAGAAAAATGGACAGGAGTCACCGGCTGTGAGCCACAGGTCACAGGAGCCAGGCGGAAGTCGCTGTCATGGTCACCAGTCAAAGAGCCCAGCAGGGGGTGGAGCTGCCCATGACAGACTGTGGAGCAGGGGAGCCGGTGGGCTGTGGTCAGTAGCTAGGACCCACGGTATGCTCTTTTCAACATGGGGCAAGTTTCTCTCCCCTTGTGACCCCCTGCCTCTGTTAAAGTTATAGTTTCAGTGCAACTGTCCCACAGCTCATGAGGTGCCCTGTCCTAGCAAAAATCTGCCAAACGCTCTGGATTTTGCAAGGGGTAATTTTCCAGACTGCAGAGAGAGGAGAGAGGGGTGGATTGGGAGTTCAGGAAGGTAGGGAGATTTTAACTTTTTTTTTTTGACAGTTTTTGGCCAGGGCTGGGTTTGAACCTGCCACTTCTGGCATATGGGGCCAGCACCCTACTCCTTTGAGCCATGGGAACTGCCCCTGTAGGGAAAATTTTAGATGAACTTTTGGCCCAGGCAAGAGACTAGATTCCCGTCCTCTTTGGGATGGGTTTTGTACCTGAAATTTGTTTCCTTGGAGTCCCAGCTTGTTGCAGCAAGGGTGATGCAAACCTATCCATCCTTTCTCTCAGCTCAGTTCCCGGTCTTCCACTTTATTGGGTTATTTCTGGCCATTACTTCTCCCTCTGGACGGGAGCCTCTACCAAAAGCTGGCTTCAGTCGGCCCTGCTCATCCTGGAGTCCTCCTTCCCTCGTTCATGAGGCCTTGCCCAGAACTTCTCCCCCTCTCTCAGTCACATTTCAGGAAAGCTGGGAAACCCTTGGAGTGAAAAAGGAGAGAAATGGTGTCCACAGCATATCATGAACTTCAATAAATACTTTCACTTCTCTTTTCCTCTTTGGGGCGGAGCCCTCTCTGGGTAAATAAAACTGTCAGCAGACTTTCTACTCGGAGTCTGGGCAGCCACCCTGGACCCAGGCCAGGTAGACTGAAGGGATCAGAACCCGTGATCTGAGGATGGCAGGTGGCAGCCGTGACCTGAGCACCAGGTGAGTCTTTATCTTCCTCTTTGTCTCTGGCAATATTGCTGCCATCATGCCTCTAGTCCAGTTGATGTCTGAAGCTTTACCTGAGTCCAGTCCTGCTTTGCAAGGATACATTGTGTCAGTATAATGAAAAGAGAGAATTAAGTAATGAGGAAATAGGGTTTTTTAAACTGCAGCAGGACAACTGTTGGTGTGAGTTCTGCTTCCTATGATTTATGTGACTTCCTGATTTTGATGCTGCTACTCTGCTGGCCAGGGTTCTCTGAACACAGGAGCACTTTCAGGAGTCCACACTTCCCCATGGACTTGGAATCCTCTCATATCCCTCTGCTTTCTTCTACTTTCACATAGGTCATGTCAAAGCATGTAGTTTAGAACATAGATGTTCCAGGTAAACACCTGGCTTACTTTAAACATTGGATGCTGTAGTCTCACCAGTCCTGATACTGGTGGTTCCTGTGACTCCTGGGCTATTCCCATAACCAACTCAGAGTCTGAGTTCTCCCTCCCTTGACTTTGATCAAAAGAGGGAAAAGGAATAAAAGGCCTAGGATGGCAAAAGACTAGTGCAAGCTGGATAGGTTTTTTTTTTTTTTTCTTGAATTTCCTTTTCTAAGAGGGGGGATATCTCTAAAAGGACAAGAGATAGAAATCCTACCTTCCTCTAGGAATGAGTTTAGAAATAACACTGCTTAATTTGTTTAATTAAAACTTAAAAATTAACACAAAAGAAATACATTATACATGCTTGTTCATAAAAGCTTCAAACAATGTAGAAGTATAGAGAGGTAAAGATCCTCTTCTCCATTCACCCCTGACCTTCCTTTTCTGGCTGCTGGAGAATCAGAGTTTAGCCTGCCACATATTTGCTTATGCATTTACCTATATACAATGAGTCTTCATAAGTATAAACTTTCTGTTCCCATCTTGTAACAAGTGGTATTATATTGCACATGCTTTTATGAATTTTCACTTAATAGCAGAAATTTTAAAGATCTTTTCACCTTAATACATATAAACCTACCTCATTATTTTTAATGGTTACATGGAATTGACATACCACGGCTCTGCGCCTGTGGCTCAACAGGCTAAGGTGCCAGCCACGTACACCTGAGCTGGCGGGTTCGAATCCAGCCTGGGCCCACCAAACAACAATGACGGCTGCAACCAAAAAATGGCCAGGCGTTGTGGCGAGCGCCTGTAGGCCCAGCTACTTGGGAGGCAGAGGCAGGAGACTCGCTTGAGCCCAGGAATTGGAGGTTGCTGTGAGCTGTGATTACAATGCACTCTATCCAGGGTGACAGCTTAAGGCTCTGTCTCAAAAAAAAAAAAAAAAAAGGAATTGACATACCACAATTTTTTAACCCTTTCCCAATTGGAAATCATTTAGATTATTTATACTTGTTCCCTTTGTCCAACAAGCTGTAATAAAAATGATTATGTATTTCTTTTGGGTTTTTGTTTTTGTGTGTGTATGTATACAAGTATTTAACTTGTGAAAAAAAGCATAAAAAGTAGAATTATTTGAACAGGAGGGCTAATATTTCCTTGTTTATAGATTCTTCCAAATTACATGTCCAAGTGGCTGAGTCAGTGTATTTTCTTACTAATAGCAAACGAGACCGACAAGCTATCTCCCCACATACAACCTAACTTTGCAAAGCTGATGAATAAAGATTTTCATCCTGTTTTACTTTGTATTTCTTGATTTTGTATGAAGTTACAGTTTCTCATGTTTATTGGCCCTTTTCCGTGAATAAATTATGTTTCAACAGTGTTATTCAGTTAAAGTGTTTGTTCTTTCATGACATAAGAAAGTTCACAAAATAGTCCAGTAAGTGTAAATATACCTTATCATCTTTGAACTTAGTGTGTAATAACTTTTATCTTGTTATGGCATAAAGTTTCATGTATAGACCTATCATGCTATTGACTTCGTAAGACAGATGCACAGTAATAAACAAAATTGCTGACAACTTCCTGGGGCACTTCCAATTTTAAGTTAGTTCTTATGTTCTTCAAGGTGGCAAATTTTTTTTTTTTTTTTTCTCACAGGAAGTTAATCCTCCAACATCTCTGAAAATTTCTTCTTTTTTCCACTGGTAGGCCAAATTATTCTCATATTTGGTGTAATTTTAGCTTTCACAGCCCTTTTCTGCTGCTTAGCACTTTCTTCTTTTCAGTTTTTTACTTTGTGTTCAAAATGGTTGTCTTGAACTTCTCCTCCTTGACACTTATTTAATTTTTAGTTAAGCTTTTATTTCTTGTTATTTCTAATTTTTAAAATATTGATCATGTTTCTATTTGAGAGGGATCTTAACTTGTTTCTACATTCCTGCAATCTCCAATTCAACCCATATTTTGTCAACTGATCATCCTATTTTCACACTCTTTTACTTTTTATTTAGGTTTTTGTGTGGTATTGAGCACACTGGGGATGTTCTCCTTAACTTCTTCAGATCATATTCTACGTTCCTTTGTTTTTTCCTGTGCCTGCCCTTTACAGTGCCTCTCACTGCACTTCGCTCCAAACCTCCCACTTACTCTGACAGAATCTGAGTGAAATGGTTTCTTCATCTTTCCTGCCTTACCTGAGACCAAACTGTTTCCCATCTGAGCCTGTTTCCCTTTACCATTTAAAGGCTCTGTTTTGATTTTTAACAGTTTTTCTGGAGGCACAACTTATTGGTTAAACCATCCTTTTCTCTGCTGATTTGCAGTGCTACCCTTTTCATTAACCAAATGGCCACATTCTTTGTTTTCTTTTCTCTGCCATTGGCCCATGTTTGGCTCTGCTGATGCCAGCACAGCACTGTCATATGGGGACAGCTTCCCATTGACTCCTGATATATGGGAGAGTAACTCTTCTCCTCTTCCTCCAAGTATCTTGGATCTTTGTGTGCCCAAATCAGCTTGTCAAAATCTTATTGGGATTTTGCATGGAGTGCATTGAGTCTATGGATCCATCTGAAGAGAACTGACATCTTTATAATGTTATGTCTTCCATCTCATGTATATGGTATGTGTAAATTACTAATTTTAAAACTTTTCTTTATAAAATTTCTATTTTTCTGTCAGAAGGTTTTGTACTTCTAGACATCTTCATAGATATTTGATATCTTTATACTATTATAAACTATAATATTTCTCCCATATGCACAATTTGTTTTCTGTGGTTTCCAGTGGTAAAGCAAGCATATTTTATTGAAAATATTCAATAAAAATTTTCACAAACAAACAATTTATAAGTTATATGTTGGCTGCCATTCTGAATTGTGTGATGAAATCTCACACAGCCCCTCTCAGTTCCTCCTGGGACATGACTCCTACCTTTGTCTAGCACCTCTCTTCTATAGATGCCATGTGACCACTCATTACTCACTTAGAAGCTGCCTTGGTTATCAGATCAACCCTTGTGGTATCACAGCACCTTTGTCCAAGGAACCTTTGTTTTACTTAGTAGTGGCCTTAATGTTGAAAAGTAGTGATGCTGGCAACTCTGTTAGGTTTCAGGGAAGTGTAAATTGCTTCCCTTAAATGAAAAGATGAAAGTTTTAGGCAATATGAAAAAAAAGAAAATTGTATGCTGAGGTTGCCTAAGATCAACAGAACAATAAGTTATTTTGAGAGAGTGAGAATGACACATCCAACACTTGGATGCACAGGCAGTCCTAGTAGATCAGCCCTTGGCCTCACAAAAGGAAGAATTCAGGAGATACTGAAAGTATAAAGTGGAAGGGAGATTTATTCAGAAACTGTAGAAAATCCACTCCACAGACAGAGCTGAGGCTAATTTTCCCTGCAGAAGAGAACCAACCACCTGGATCCTGTTGCCTTTCTATTTAAGCAGCATCTGAATTATAGACTAAACAGGGGACAAATATTCATAGGGGTCGAGGTAGTTCACCACTCTGATCCTTCCATCCTGTTTTGTTCAGGGTAATTTGAAACTTTTTTTGAGACTTCCTGACTCAAGCAGTGCTATAGCAATACCAAAAGTAATGCCTGCCAGTTCCTGTTTCAAGGCTACATTGACATTATAAGGACTCTTGCAGTATATCCTCCCATATGTGAATCTGTATAGGTGACCCCTGTTCTGATAGAAGGTTCTATTTTTTTTTTTTTTGAGACAGAGCCTCAAGCTATTGCCCTGGGTAGAGTGTCTTGGCATCACAGCTCACAGCAATCTCCAACTCCTGAGCTTAAGTGATTATCCTGCCTCTGTCTCCCAAGTAGCTGAGACTACAGGCGCCTGCCACAATGCCTGGCTATTTTTTGGTTGCAGCTGTCATTGTTGTTTGGCGGACCCAGGCTGGATTCGAACCCGCCAGCTCAGGTGTATGTGGCTGGCACCTTAACCGCTTGAACACAGACACCAAACCAGATGGTTCTATTTTTATTGGTTTCAATACTGAGATGTTTCAATTGTTAGACATAGTTATATGTGATATATAGCTATTAGACATAGTTACATATATATAGTTATATATATTATTAGACATACTTATATATAATTTTATATATATAACCATTAGACATAGTTTTATATATAATGATATATATAAGTTATATATAATAAAATATATATATATAACTGTTAGACATAGTTACATGTTATATATGTTAGCTATAATTTTGAACATATAAGGAGTCATATAAGTGGTTTGCAAATACTGTATTTTCTCCCACTCCATAGGTTGTTTGTCATCTTGCTTATTGTTCTTTGCTGTGAAGAAGATTTTTAGTTGGATGTACTTCTATTTGTGTATTTTTGCTTTTGTTCCTTGTGCTTTTTTGTGTTGTATCCAAAAAAATCACTGCCAAAACCAATGTCAAGAACATTTTCCCCTGTATTTTCTTCTAAGAGTTTTATGTATTTGAGTTTTACATTTATTTCTTCAATACACTTCAAGTTACATTTTTTGATTGTTGAAAGAAAGGGGTCTAATTTTATTGTTATGTATATGGATATTCAGTTTTCTGAACACCATTTATTGAAGAGACTACCCTTTCCACACAGTGTGTTCTTGGCCTCATTGTCAAATATTGGTATGTGTGATGATTCATTTCTGGGCTTCCAGTTCTGTTCCATTGGTTTATGTGTCTCTTTTTATGCCAGCAACATATTGTTTGGGTTACTATAGCTTTATAATGTAGTGTGATATCTAAGATGCCTTTAGCTTTGTTCTTCTTTCTAAGGATTGTTTTGGGCCAAGTGTGGTGGTTCACACCTGTAATCCTAGAACTTTGGGAGGACAAGACAGGATGATTGCTTGAGCCCAGGAGTTCAAGACCAGCCTGAGCAACACAATGAGACCTTGTCTATACACAATATAGAAAAATTATGTGAGTATGGTGGTGCCTGTAGTCCTGGCTCCTCAGGAGGCTGAGGTAGGAAGATGGTATAAGCCTGAGGATTGGAGGTGCCTATGAACAACTATTATGATGCCATTGCACTCTAACCCAGGCAACAGAGTGAAACCAAATCTCAAAAGAAAATTTTAATTTTATTAATTAAATAAAATGAAAAATAAATAAGGATTGCTCTGGCTATTTGGAGAATTTATTGATTCTCTACAAATTTTAGTATTATTTGTGTATATGCCAATGTCATTGGAATTTTGATAGGGATTATATTGAATCTATAGATCACTTTGGGTAGTATGGACATTTTAACCATAATAGTTCTTCTGACCCGTGAACACAGGATATCTTCCCCTTTATTTGTGTCTTCTTAAATTTCTTTTGTCAACTTCTTACAGTCTTTGGTACTCAAATTCTTCATTTTCTCTCTCTTTTTTTTATATTGTTGGGGATTCATTGAGGGTACAAAGAACCAGGTTACACTGATTGCAAGAGAGTCAAGTCCTTCTTATGATAGTGACCCATTCCCAAGAGGTGTGTCACACCCTGTGAGCCCCACACCCCCTCCTTTCTTCCCTCTCCCTGCATCTCCCTTCCCCATCCCCCAACATTTACTAGATCATCAATTGTCCTCATAGGATTCTTACTTCTCCAATTGTGATACTTTACTAAGAAAATGTGTTCCACTTCCATCCAGTTTAATACAAGAGATGTAAAGTCTCCAGCTTTTTTAATGGCTGAATAACGTCCATGCTGTACATATGCCACAGCTTGTTAATCCATTCCTGAGTTGGTGGGCATTTAGGCTGTTTCCACATTTTGGTTATCGTAAATTGAGTTGTGAAAACAGTCTAGTGCAAGTCTCTTTATGATAAAAGGATTTTTTTGTTTTCTGGGTAGATGCCGAATAAGAGGATTGCAGGATCAAATGGGAGATCTAGTTTGAGTTCCTTGAAGATTCTCCATGCTTCCTTCCAAAAAAGGTCATATTAGTTTGCAGTTCCACCAGCAATGTAGAAGTGTTCCCTTCCCTCCACATCTACGCCAGCATCTAAAGTTTTGAGATTTTTGCGATGTGGGACATTCTCACTGGGGTTAGGTAATACCTCAGGGTGGTTTTGATTTACATTTCTCTGACGATTAGGAACGATGGAGCATTTTTCTTTTTTTTTTTAAGTTTTTATTTATTTATTTATTTTTGCAAGATGAATGAATGTATCAATGAACGAACACAGTCCCCTCTGGGGCAAAGTGAATGAATGCATCAATGAATGGACACAGTCTATTCATGGAATTGAGGCCCAGGAAATTCACATGAAACTGACCTAGGCATAGGAAATGGGGGTTTCACATTTAGTTCCAAGTGCAAAGTGAAGGAGACAGCAAGGCACAGGTGTCTCCTTGGCAGTTGTACGGCCTTTTTGGCTATTGGAGCCTCTGGTAGGGTTCTTGGTAGCCTCCTTGCCAGTCATCGAGCCCGCTGGTTCTTCAGCTGGCTGCCACAGCACCGACACCACCAAGAAGGAGGCTGAAGGTCCACCAGCTCCGCTGAGCTGGCCAGGGTGCCAAATGTCCCGCATCAATTCTCTCTCTCCGAGTAGAAACCCCAACTGCTGTTAGGGAAAAGGGGCGAAGACTCGATCTAACTGCTTCCTGCTGAATCTGGCAATGATAGAAGGGGGCAGTTAGGGTTTCTCCAGAGGAGAGTGATACAGGGATTCATGGACTGGAACCATCTTTATTGCGTGTGGCTTGATGACATTTCTGGAAAACATAAATCTGATTAGTGTAATTAGTAATAGGCAAAGGTAGAACAGCGTCAGGTTAGAAGCACTTATTCAATGATGCTAAAAGAAAACCATATTAGGGTTTTTCTTGCTGTTTCCTAAATAATAACTCCAAACTTTCTTTTGGCTCACAACTCTAACTGCTTCCTGCTGAATTGGACAATGACAGAAGGGGGCAGTTAGGGTTTCTCTGGAGGGAGAGTGATACAGGGGTTCATGGGCTGGAACCACCTTTATTGAGTGTGGCTTGATGACATTTCTGGAAAACACAAATCTCATTAGTATAATCAGTAATAGGCAAAGGTAGAGCAGCATCAGGTCAGAAGCACTTATTCAGTGATGCTAAAAGAAAATCATATTAGGAATTTTTTTGCTGTTTCCTGAATAATAACTTCAAACTTTCTTTTGGCTCACAAGTGTAGGTGGTCTGTGGTTGGCTGTCTTCACTGTCTGTCTCCATTGAAGATGGAGGGTTCCAGGATTTTACTCGTGAATGATGTATGCAGGAATCGACTCCTATAACTTCAACAGCTGTAGAAGAAGACAAGATAACAGGAAAGGGGACTTCTCAAGTTGGGGTTAGGGAAGGTGAATAGAGGGAAGAGTTTTGATCATGACTAGATCTCCAGGAGGGAAAAGTTCCTGTTCTAGTTAGTATGTCCCTCTCCAAAAGGGGAGCAGCACTTTCAGGCATGATTAGGGAGGCATGAGAGAACAGCAAGTCATTCCAATTGCAGCTTAAAGGCTGGGAGAAAAATTTGGTAATTGACTTTCCAGACACCCCCTGTATAGTTATGGATTTGGGGGATTAAAGATCTGGGCTAGAGAGAAGTACAGAAAAGGTTGCTCCAGTGTCCAAAAGAAATTTTATCTGATAGAGCATTTTTCATATGCGCATTAGCCATTCATCTATCCGCTTTAGAGAAGGATCTATTCATTTCTCTTACCTAGTTATATAAGGGCATGTTGGCTCTTTTATGTTAATTTGAGTTCTTTATAGATCCTAATTATCAAGCTTTGTCCAATTCATAATATGCAAATATCCTTTCTCATTGTGTAGGTTGTCCATTTGCTTTGGTTGTTATCTCCTTAGCTGTACAGAAGCTATTGAGTTTAATTAAGTCCCCCTTGTTATTCTTGTTGTTGTTGCAATTGCCACAGAAGTATTCTTCATAAAGTCTTTCCCCAGGCTGATATCTTCAAATGTTTTCCCCACACTTTGTTAGAGGATTTTAATTATTTCACACCTTGGATCTATTTCTTACCTTCTAAATCAATTTTTGTTAGTAGAAAAAGGTGCAGGTCCAGTTTCAGTCTTTTACATATGGATATCCAGTTCTCCTAACACCATTTATTGAATAGAGATGCTTTCCCCCAGTGTATGTTCTTTTTTGGTTTATCAAAGCTCAGGAAGCTATAAGGTGTTAGTTTCATTTACTGGTTTTCTATTCGGTTCCAGATGTCTACTTCTCCATTTTTGTACCAGTACCATGTTGTTTGACCACTATAGCCTTGTAGTACAGCTTAAAGTCTGGTAGGCTGTGCCCCCAACTTTGTTTTTATTGATAATAATTGCCTTAGGTACCGGGGGTTTTCTGGTTCCATACAAAATGAAGAATTATTTCTTCTAAGTCTTGAAAGCACAAGGTTGGTATTTTAATAGGGATGGCATTGAATCTGTAGATTGCTTGGAAAAGTATAGACATTTTAACAATGTTGATTCTTCCCAGCCATGAACATGGTATGTTCTTCCATTTGTTAATATCTTCTGCTATTTCTTTTCTTAGGGTTTCATAATTTTCGTTATAAAGGTCCTTTAACTCTTTTGTTAGGTATATTCCTAGGTATTTCATTTTCTTAGCAGCTATGGAGAAGGGAGTTCACCTTAATTAGCCTCTCATCTTGGTTGTTATTGGCATATGCAAAGGCTACTGACTTGTGGACATTAATTTTATATCCTGAGACATTACTATATATTTTATGCCTTCCAGGAGTCTTGTGCTTGAGTCTTGGAGGTTCTCTAAGTACGTAAGATCATATCATAAGCAAAGAGAGAGAATTTGACCTCCTCTGCTCCCATTTGGATGCCCTTTATTTCCTTCTCTTGCCTGATTATATTGGCTAAAACTTCCAGCACTATATTGAATACTAGTGGCAACAGAGGACAATCTTCTTTGGTTGCAGATCTAAGTGGAAAAACTTTCAGTTTTACTCTATTCAGTAAAATAGTAGGTGTGGGTCTTCATACATGGTTTCAATCAGTTTAAGAAATGTGCCACCTATGCCTATTAATCTTCAGTCTTCCAATTAGAAAGGATGCTGGATTTTATCAATTGCTTTTCCTGTATACATTAAGAGGATCATATGGACTTTGTTTTTTTTTTTAATTGAATCATAGCTGTGTACATTAGTTCAACCATGGGATACAGTGTGGGGGCTTCACATGCAATCTGAGATATTTTTATCAACCTGATTGACATACCATTCATGATATTTTCTCGTTTACTATATGAAAACATTTTTGATCCATATTTAGAAGTTTTCTCCTGACCCTTCGAATATGTACCA
>CAUYON010112422.1:0-45144 GCA_963573935.1 Arctocebus calabarensis | reverse complement strand
TTGGAGGTTGCTGTGAGCTGAGTGATGCCACGGCACTCTACCAAGGGTGATAAAGTGAGACTCTGTCTCTACAAAAAAAAAAAAAAAAAAAGGCTTGGCACCTGTGGCTCAATGGGCTAAGGCACCAGCCATGTACACCTGAGCTGGCGGGTTCGAATCCAGCCCGGGGCCACCAAACAACAATGATGGCTGCAACCAAAAAATGGCCAAGTGTTGTGGTGGGCACCTGTACTCCCAGCTACTTGGGAGGTGGAGGGAGGCAAGAGACTCGCTTGAGCCCAGGAATTGGAGGTTGCTGTGAGCTGTGATGCCACAGCACTGTATCCAGGGTGACAGCTTGAGGCTCTGTCTCAAAAAAAAATTTAAATAAAGATAGAAAAAACTAGTGGGGCGTTGTATTGGGTGCCTATAGTCCTAGCAACTCGGGCGGCTGAGGCAAGAGGATCCCTTGAGCCCAGGAATTTGAGGTATGATATCATGGCTCTCTACCCAGGGTGAGACTCTGTCTCAAAAAAAACCCAAAAAGGTTTATTTATGGAGGATTCCCCTTCCTATGTGTCAAATAAAGGTGGAAATGAGGAACAATAAGAGCCAACTTAACTAAATAAAATATGCCTGGGACATGGGTGGCCGTAGGTTGGCATGGATGTCCAAGAATAGGGTCTTTATTATCAATAAAATATTCTGCCAGGCCCTGCGGCCCTTTACACTTAACCTCATGGAGTCGTCTTAACAGCTGTGGAAGCTGGGTCCCAGGGTATCATTATCGTGGATGAGAAAACTAAAGCACGTGGAGATTCAATAACTTGCCCAAGGTGGTGAGGGCAGAGTGAGGCTGGGATTTGATCCTGGGTGGCCCAGAGCCCTGAAGCTACCCGTGGCAGTGCAGTGCTTAACTCCTACATTTGTCTGACTGGAAGTGGAAGGTCCTTCTGGAAACATCCTTCTGGAATGTTTGGTGAGTTAAGACCACCTTGAGAGAAGGGATCAAGGTAGCACTGCCCACCCCCTCTTTCCCTTCTCCCACGTCACGCACAGGCACCCTGTGTCCTCCCTGGCCCCTTCCACCTGGCACTTGTCACCAGGCTTTCTTCACATGCCACTACATGTCTGGCTCCCCTAGGAAGTATGCTTGCTTGGGAATGCCTGGCACATAGTAGGTGAACAATTAGTGATTACTGCGTGGAGCAGAATCTTTGGGGGAAATCATGGAATATGGGGTGTTTGAGTTTCCAGAAAGATAAGAATATTCCAAAAGATGTACAAAGCACCAATTTGGTGCTCCTGAAATCTTCATAGATTTTCAGCCAGAATGTGGCCTTAAGAGATTGCCCCTGAGGGAAGTAGAGCGAGGGGACTGTTTTCCACGGCTTCACAGAAAATTCAGTCAGATTTTCTCAAAGCGGTGGTTCTGCATCACCTCACAGAAAGGATGAGGCAGAGCTGGGAGCGCCCCAGTTTGCTCAATGCAGTCACACTCACAGAAGCTTTCCTGAGCGTGGCCTTGGCACCCTGCAGTGATAAATGACCTGGAATTTTCTGGTGAGTTCCTGAATTGGGATGGGATAGGAACTCAAGCCTTGTTACAAGCCAAATCCTGGGTCCCACACGCCTATGGAAAATGTGGTGGGCGGGAGCCAGGCCAGTGTCCTTCAGCTGTTCCCGACAGTCAGGCTGGTGTGGCCCCTAACGTGGGGCCAATGTGGACGGAATATTCTGGAGTTAAAGTTCAGGTTTTGTTGGCTTCAGCTCCGTGTATGGATTCATGTTTATCTTCTTTTCATAAACTGATGACCGAGGTAACTAACTGTGATGTAAAATAATCCAGAGAGCGATAACTGCTTTCCAGAAAATGCTGGTTCTCGCAATTCTGTTTTCAAGTATTCCACCCAGCTTGGCTGCAGTATTTTTAACTCTTGGATGAAGATACAACTATTTCAAATGTACTTTTGTTTATATAGAGAACACCAGAACAGTATATAAAATAAATAGGATATGCAGGCATGCTATTTCCTAGCATCAAAAATAGTCCAACCATGGCTCACAAATACACTTTGGCAATCATTTTTCTTTGTACTAAAAATAAAATTTTTAAGCAATCACTTGCCCCCAAAATGTTTTCTAGTGCTGAAGCAAATTGCATAGATTGGGGACTTTTATCCTGTGTGTTTACTCTGATCATGATTTCAACATAACATCAGTAGGCAAATAGTGTATATAGTGAGAGTGGCTTTGTGAGCACTGCTGGGTTTCATGTCTTTCTTTGATCACTGGTCCCCATTTAGCTTTCCCCAAGTTCTCACTGTGCTTTCTAAACTGATGCATTGTTCCTCTGATGTCTTTATGAAATCCTGCTAATATTTCCAATTTTTAAGGCATGGGTTTGTTTTGTTGTTATCACTTCAACCAAGTTTTCTGCTGGCATATTCTAAATTACTATATTAAGCATTAAAATTATCAAAGAGTTGGGGCAGCACCTGTGGCTCAGAGGAGTAGGGCGCCATCCTCCTGTGCCGGAGGTGGCGAATTCAAACCCAGCCCTGGCCAAAAACCACAAAAAAAAAAAAAAAAAAAAAAATTATCAGAGTTACAAAATAGTTTCCATTATAAAATCCTATGATCATCATTTAGAACTTTACCACAATCCTCTTTTATAAAGATGCTTTCCAGGAAGTGAATATCCCACAAAAATCAGCAAGCTTGGAATAAATATCACATGGACATTTATTGTTTGCTTGAAGTAATGGCATCTTTTACTTCTTTTTCTAAGTGTAAAAGATGGGGAAATGATAAAGGAAGTTCCTGCTTTTATATCCTTAACAGACATCTAAGTTGGTATCTGTGGAGCAGTTCACAGAAGCTTTAAAATCAGCCCTCTTGCAGAATCTTCTAGCTTCACCCCCAGTGGGCTTGTTACACCCTGTAACACCTTCGCTACACCAGGCTTGTTAGAGTCTTATCTTAACTCTTGCAACCTCCATTACTAGCTGTAGGCAGATTCCAGGTTTATGTTCACTCAGACAATGCCTAGAGCCTGCCTTCTTTGATTAAAAGATAAAATTGCAGGAGAAAAGGTTTTTTTAGTGTTGTGAACTCTTTCTCAGGAGCTCCCCAGGGTCCTCTTTGAGTAATGTTTACTGGCTCACCTGGAGGACCTGAGGGCAGGTCAGTAGACCTGGACGGTGGGTTTGGGGGGACTAACCCACAAGTTTTCGAGAAGGAATATTTGAGTACAGCCATCCTGGGTAACAGGCAAAGGGCAGGTGTGTGGATGCTAATGTTGTCTGTTATGAGATACACGACTCTGGGCAACTAATCTGCATCACCCAACTGCCTTTCTTCAAAGGTAAGGATAGGAATGCCTTTCTTACATCCTCTCCAGGGTTTAGGGAAAGTGAGTGAGTTAATAGATGCAAAGGAAGTTTTAAACTGCAAAGTTTAGATTTAATGTAACTTTGAATAATTATCGGTCAGAGCCTGCATCATAATGTGGAAAATGTCATCTCTGTTCAGAAGAACCCCAGGACCCGCTGCAGAACCCAATTACGGATATTTTGCTTGACTCAATCCACCGGAACAAAGAGATATTTCAGAGCATGGCATTTAAATCGTGAGGCTTGTTAAACTATTACCAGCAGGGCATTTGTGTACCTTATAAATGAGTTATCTTCTTCCTTGCCTATGGAAGGTAAAGAAATGCTCTGATAATTGGATCGTGCTGGAGCTCTTACGTAAAGTTGTGCTCGTTTGAACTTATTCTTCTAAGCCATTGCCCAGAACAATGTTCTTCTTACAGAAAGAATCCTGTACTGTGACTCAGTCACGGATCGTATTAAACTTCCTGACTCTACTTAATTTGTCAAGCAAGTTTTATTTTTTTCCCTAATCCTGGCCTTATTCCAAAAGTTCCAACTATTCCTGGAATAAGTAGACTGCCTCCATCCATCTTTGCATTCTCACAATTTTCAGTAACCCTAGTGGGAATTTATGTAGCTCACACGACAGCAATTTATGTTTTTTTTTAATTATGATTAATTGGAAGCCTATTTATAGTGTTCAGATGGAATGTTTTTATAGTGCTCCATTGGCAGAGATATTAATACACTTGAGTGTTAATACCGCGGCCTTGCCTTCCCACACTGCTCACTTACATAAGCTGAATCATATGCTCCACGATTATGTTCGCTCTGGTCACATCCTTTTGATTCCCTGGATTCTACTGGAGCTAAAGGAACCTTCACCATTGATTTTGCAACAGCCAAGACTGAGATACAGAGAGATGAAACAGTTCACCCACGCAACACAACGTTTCAGTGCCAAAACCAGGGTTAGTGATCGGGACTTCAGACTCCTAGGCCAGTGTCCTTTCAAAGATGCCACGGGTGCTTGGAACACCAGAACAAAACCTCCACAATTCAAAATCCCTAGGCAATAAATGCATTAAGTTATTTCAGATAGCCGGGTCTCTGTAGAGCTGAATGTATGTAACATTTAGATGATTAAAAATACAGCATAATATTTAACCATTTGGGGACCAGGGTTTAAAATGGGCAGCCCAACTCTGCCTTCTCAAATAGAGATGGAAGCTTTGTTCTTGATAATTCTTAGTAATGCCTGTTCTGGATCATTCTGGCTCCTCAGTCATCCCAAGTCTCATGCATGGAGCTTTGCTTCTGGGGGAGGTTGGTGGACAGTGTCAGCTTAAACAGGCCTGAGCCTGGGGCTGCTTTTTCCATCTTTGTGTTTCTTATGCATGGTTCTCTGTTAGTTTGTTACTCGGGCTTCTGCACCAGGTGGTTCAGTGGCAAGTCTGAAGCCACTTTCTCCCTGGGGATCCTCTCACCTTTTAAAATGTCTTTTCCAGAGTAGCCATGTGTCTTGTGAGTTGTCAGCAGCATTAAAAGCATTATCCCTTTTCCATCAGTAATGCATAGGTTCGCACACACCTCTTTGACAGCTTGAACTTGTCAACATAATTTGTCACAAGGTTGATGGATTATTCTTCACTATTTTAGGAATTCGTGTCAGGCTGGGTACAATTTCACTGTAGCTTCGCTTCAAATTCTGATTTTGAGTCAGCCATCCAAGAGAAGTAAGCACGAACTCTTCGTGTATAAAGAAGCGATAGTGTCTGCCCCGCGGAGCGGCCTGCAGATTCCACGGGAGGATGTCTGTCCAGGGCCCGCACCAGCACCCGCAGACAGCAGGCTGCCCACGTGGGATAGCTGCGATTTCTCATCTGCACTGCCCTCACCACCACTGGTTGCTTACTAGCGTCACCTTCTTTTGTCAAAAATGGACACGACCTTTCTCATCTTTCAAATATGTTCATTGCGAAAGTTGTTTTCATGTTCACTATTTTTTAAAATGACCTCAAATTTTAAAAAGCCACCACATGGTACTTGCAAATACATCTTACTATGTCATTCAGCTGAGCCTCTTCCCCAGGCTTGGCAGAAGCACTCCTGTGGTCAGAGCTCCCTGTGGGATCTCAGCGTGTTGGGCTGGACTCTGGTTCTGGTTTTCACCTTGGACTTCTGCCCTGGCGTGAGCAATCACATGGCTGATCGGTATCAGCCTTCCACAGATGAAATAGAAACACACGGGCTGCCTCCTCCACACCTCGCTGGGTTATTGTGGGAAGAATCAGAGTTTCTAAGATTGGTAGAAGGAACTACGTAAGTGAGAGGTGTCTGAGTGGCGTACCTGGTCTAGTGGACATTGCCTTTACCACAGATTTTAAAGTACCATGAATGTGTCCAAACGTTTTCAATGATACACAGTCAGAGCGCCTTTCCCTGCATGGCCCCAGCGCAGGGCTGGGGAACCTGTGCCCTCCAATTTCAAGATTGTTATTTTTTTAAGCACCAAAAGGAGCAAGGAAAGCTTTATCTTTCTCTGCCAACCCCTTTTTAATAAAAGGATTTGTTCTATAAAATCTTGATTCAGTCAAAAGCCCACACTCAAAGATCCAACGAGGCCACATGTGACCCCAGGGGCACAGGTCCCCACCCTGCAGGTCACTGATGAACTTGGCACAGCTGAGCGCAGCGTGCCTGTTACATCTTAAGAAACACAGACTTCCATGATACCCAGTCTTCACCTGAAAGGTGCGCTGAGACTTTACTCCTATATTCCTGGCCTTTTGAAAATTGTCTTAAATATTTTCACTATGGAGACTGTATTACAATGATTACAAAAATAAACTATCTCCAAGGGAGTTCTGTTGTATACTTATAATGTGGTTGGAATAGGAGATTTTTCATCCAAGACCTCAGTCTCTTGAAGAAGTTGTTAAAAACATTTCAGCCTGTGTGAATTATCCCTTCATCCTGATAGGCATCTTATGCCATGTCTATTTAGAATGAGTGTGTCTACTGGCCTTATTTTAAACCCTTTATCAGGTCTTTACTCTTTTTTTTTTTTTTTTTTTGTCTTCTTTCAAAACTAACTTTGTATTGTGGAAATTTTCAAGTGCACACAAAGGCACAGAGGATATTCTGATGAACTCCACATATTCCACACCCCACACAATCTCAACCATTACAACATGCAGAACCCCCATTCCTGCCCTCACACACACCCTCCTCTCCAGACGTCATGCCATTTCATATGTATGCATCTCTAAGAGAAAAGGACATGTTTTGTAACAAAAATAAAATAAATAATAAAAGCATCCTCTTGGCCGGGTGCAATGGCTCATGCCTGCAATCCTAGCACTCTGAGAGGCTGAAGCGGGTGGATCACCTGACCTCAGGAGTTCAAGACCAGCCCAAGAAGAGCTAGACAGCATCTCTAAAAATAGCCAGGCAGCGGATGCCCTACTCGGGAGGCTGAGGCCAGAGGATCGCTTGAACCCCCCAGTTTGAGACTGCTGGGAGCTAAGCCGCCACATCACTCTACCACGGGCGACAAAGTGAGACTATGTCTCATAAAAAAAAAAAAAGCATCCTCTTATGTCATCAAATATCCATTTATCCATTCTGCATTCAGATTTCTACCCCATCCCTTGGTTCATGAGTATCTTTTTATAATTAGCTTGTTTGAATTAGAATCTAAGTAAGATGCATTCATTGCATTTGTTTGATCCATCTCATCCATCCAGCTCTCCGCCCTTAGTCATTTATATTTGAAGAAACAGTTTCATTTTCTGATGGATTCTCCCACAATCCAGTAACAGGGATTGCATCCTGTTAGTATTTTCTGCACATCTCTGTATTCCCTCTGTCTATGGAAACTCCTAGGTCTGAGAGCTATCTCAAAAATCAGAGTTTTAAGTTTGTGATGTTTTTGCCTGGACAAGACTACTGCCTGTGAATGTCCTGTACTGACTCTGGCCACTCACTCACAGGCACATCATGCCCGTTGTCTCTCTTTTTGTGACATTAAGTGCACACCGTCGCTGGGTTAGGTGGGGTCAATCTGATCTAGCTCCTGAAGTTTCCCGTCAGCCTTTCTCCTGGTGGTTCGAGCAGCCATCATTCCTGGCTCCTTTGGCAGCAGCAGGGTTTCAGCACCAAAAGCAAACCTGCACCACCCAATATACATCTCAGTATGAAAGACAGTTTTAAAACTATTCGCTAGTAGGAAGTTAGAAATACTGAGGGACTCCAGTAAAATAATCAGCTTTAGGTAAAAGTGATTGCATAATTCAAAACATGTTCACATTTCTACATAGAAACACTTTTCAGGGTGCTAACTGGAAAAATAAAACTAATTCTAAGTCTCAAAGAAAGGAGATAAGTATGAGGAATAATTAGTAAAGAGTTATCTTGTTTAACTCTCTTCTCATACCCTCCAACTAAAGATTTGAGTTGTGCATTATTTCTAAGAGATTTTTTTAAATCACGAGTAATTGTATAGTTTTTGGCCGGGGCCGCGTTTAAACCCACCACCTCCAGTATACGGGGCCAGCACCCTACTCCTTGAGCCACAGGTGCTGCCCACTCATGAGTAATTTTAAAGCATTTATCTTCCTTAACACACTAGCAAATTGAGGCAACATAAAGTACTGCACGTCCCTTTTGGTAATAATGTAAAAAAATCGCTGATTAAATACTGAACTGTCCCTTCGAATAAGGTATCATGACACACTATCTTGGGGAACAGGGCTTGCTGCTGCTTCTTAAACCCTCTGCATTCTGATCATGTTTCTTCTTGATTTCAGATCTCTCGTTGGCCTGGAAAGATTTTTGCTTTATAGCTTATTTGTTTTGCTATGAGTAGATCCGAGTCTGGAATTGAATTCAGGGAGATCTTGATCCTGAGACCTGGCCGGAGCTACAGCTCGTCTCCTGGGATACATGATGTACCTTTAGAACCCAGAGACCTGGTTTCCTTTTAGGAATGTGCAGCCAAAAGTTCATCTGGGATTTAGAGTTCAGATTTTAAAATTGTACCTAGGTTTCTGGCTTTTCTATATCATTGCACTTTTTATATGGAATAACCTTCATCAGAACCATTTCAGGAAATGAAAAAAGTAGGATCTGGTTATGAGTCAGCTGTGGAAAACTACAGCAGGGAATGAATTAGTCAGAAGAAGGGTTTCGGTGGCCAGCATGAGCTCTGTGCTATCAGGAAGTGGCGTGACTTTCCATGATTTTATGTGCTGTAAATCATGTGGCATAATGATCCGGACACCTGGAGTCTTTTTTTTTTTTTTCAGTTATAACTTTTGAGCTGCAATTGAAAAGCACCGACATAGCACAAGCACTATCATTCGTGGCTCATCCTCCTATCGGCTCCAGTGGTTCCTCCCCAACTCCGAGCCCCACCGGGGTTGGGGACATTCATCTGAAAGCCTGCTGTGGCTGGTGGGTCCCGTTTCAGGAGCAGTTGGCTTTGGCAGAGTTGCTGCTGCAAAAGAAGCGGCATCTGTCTGTTTCTTTTGTTTCTGATATTTTTTTCTCATACCCCTGGTACGGCTGCTTCTAAACCCGAGCCATTTATGGTGTAGAAGGGAGTTGCTTCTCCCCGCGTTACGCTGCGTTTTAGAAAGTTAGTCTGAAGGCCAGAATAAGGCAGTTGCATTCCAGTCTTTTATCATCCTGTGAAAAAAGAAAAGGAAAACTTGTGCAAACAGGGGTGGATGAAAAGCTTTTGAGTCATGTGAAGTCCATAAAACTACATCTCTAGAGGAAAAGTGCCAACAGTACAGTCAGCCACTAACATTGGACATGATGGGAAATCAGTTTCTGGCTTCACTGGTAATTTAAGTCAGTTACAATAGAATCAAGTCAGCCTCTTCACTATCTTTTATGATGGATAAGTACGTGCATAGGCATTCAATACCTGCAATGTGCTATGGATGTGTGTGTGCAGAATTTTTTAATGAGCATATCTGAGGCATAATGCAATAAAGAATGGAGCCTGCACGCGAGTAGCTGCAGTCCTCCTGCACCTCAGTGAAATCCAGTTGCTTCTGCTGCCCTTGGCAACCTGGTAAACGTTCTCTCCGGAAGAAATCCTGTAAACCGAGTTTGCCCTGTTTGCCTCTGTGGCAACCTGTGAAGTCAGCCAATGCCGTTTTAATGTTCTCATCACATAGTGTCACTTAGCAGTCAGATGATATAGAATAATCAGCTCGTTCTTCCTCTGCCTCTACCCTAGACTGTATTCCTCAAGCCCTACTGTGCACAGGAGTCCCCTGGGGAGCTTGTTAAAATGACGATCCTCCTTTAGTAGATCTCCAAGGGGGCCCAGGAGTCTGCATTTCTAGCAAGTTCATGTGTGATGCCAGTGCTGCTGGCACAGGCTGGACACTCTGTAGTGAGCTACATCTGTAGAGTTAGCAAGAAAGCAAACCTTAAAGGGTGCGATGGGTCAATACTGATGCGGAGCCCTTGCGAGTCAAACTCCTTACCTTTCACTCCCTACCCCCAGCAGGACTGAGGACCACCCGGGATGGAGAGGAACCCGGATTGGACAGAGCCCGAGTCCTCGCCCTTCTTACCTTCCCACCTGGTGTCTTCAGCCTCAGTTCATCCTCTGAGCCACAGGCCGTCTATCCCAAACTCTGCATAAGTCTTGTAATTTCTTCCTTTCTCCATTGACTGGACTGTTTCTTAGAAAGATTTCTAGAATTATTGGTCAAGTCTTTACCTAAAACCCATGAGCCCTACTCTTAAATCTTCAAAGACTTTTTTTTTTAACACAGCCCACTTGTCTTCATTCTCCAACATGTAGGGAAATGGTTCTGGAAGTTCAGAGGAGTAAATCAGGGTTTCAACATTAGTGGGCAAAAAGGAAAATGCTAGAAGTTCTATGAAGAAAGGTTTAGGAGGTTTAAGAATTGCTTAAGAATAAACTTAAAGGGGCCAGGCACAGTGGCTCACACCTGTAATCCCAGCACTTGGGAGGCCAAGGTGTGTGGATTGCCTGAGCTCACAGGTTCGAGACCAGCCTGAGCCAGAGTGAGACCCCCCACCTTCCACCCCCGTCTCTTAAAAAATAGCCAGGCGTTGCAGTGGGAACCTGTAGTCTCAGCTACCTGGGAGGCTCAGGCAAGAGGATCACTTGAACCCAAGAGTTTGAGGTTGCTGTGAGCTAACACAACACTCTACTGAGGGTAACAAAGTGAAACTCTGTCTCAAGAAAAAAAAATGAACTTAAAGAATCAAGAATGTTCACCACGGGCGCGGTCCAGCATGGAACCTTCAGCAGCTGTATTTCAGAAACACCGAGTGTGAGGATGAGGGTTTGGACTCGCCACAGCCGCCGTTCAGCCTGAGTGACACAGCTGCCCTCTGCCTCCTGGTGCTTTCCCTGATGGCCCCAGTGGAAATAGGTTGAATCTTTAACTGGCTATTTCAATACCATGGAATTTTCAAATCGACATCATTATTTTAAAATCCTAGGAAATATGATTCAGGGTTTGTCATTATTTTTTCCAAGGAAGCAATGATGATAGATATTTTCTGCAAGGGTAAATTTCTGTGACTTTTCCGGTTAGAAGCCAGCCGCCAGAACCTTCATACACACCATTTGAAAAGGAACAGTGTTCAGGATGTAAGATTACAAATAGTTTCTACTGGCATACATACGTTCTCCATGTGTTCCCTTAATGGAAAGGGTGATTTTGAACGCCTTTGCTGTTTTTCTTAGGTCTTCTGTTTAAGAAAAGAAAAAGAAAGAGTACCATTCCAAGTGATTGCCAAGAATGTGCCATTTGAAAGGCTAGTTTAATCGTTGTCATAGAGAGACTTGTCTTACTTTATCAACATCTTGAGTTGTGTGGTTTTGCATATGTGATGAGTGACAGCCTGGTGCTGGGTGAGGCGGGTTGTGGATTCCATCAGATACACGTAAAGCTCTGCACACACCAATACTGGTGTCTGAGGGTAGCTGGAGGGCCTCAGTGTAGTGAACTGGGGGTGTCCCTCCATTCCTGTCTTATCATTTTCTTTTAGAAACTTTTCCTTGAAAACATTAAAGCAAACTGTACATAGGAACTTGTCCTCCTGCAGAAACCTTGTGTAACATTTTATATTGTCCCATGCTGTTCAGTTGGAAGTGGCATTTCTCTGCTTGGGCCCCCGTGACAAATACCACAGAGGTGGCAGCCTCAACAACAGAAACCTATTGTCTGATGGACCAGGAGGCTGGAAGCCCAAGATCAAGGTGATGGCCGTGCTGCTTCCTTGTGAGGCCTCTCTCCTTAGATTGTAGATGACTCTCTCTGTGTCTTCACGGAGCCCTTCCTCTGTCTGCAGTCCCTCTGGGTGTCCAGATTTCCTCCTCGTGACAACAGGCACATTGGATTAAGGCTCACCCCGAACAGCCTCTATTTAACTCAACCACCTCTTTAAAGGCTTTTCCTCCAAACACAGTCACATTCGGAGGGACTGGGGATTGGGGTCCCAGCACAGGGATTTGGGGAAGGATGCAATTCAACTTGGAAAACAAAGTTCATAGGAACCACTTTGAATTTGTAAAATGGTTTCTCAGACTCCAGTTATTTTGTAGTTTTTCCATTTCTTTCTGAGAATGGTTCTCTCTTCATCTTGGTCAGGAGATGGCAGATCTGGTATTTTATTGTGGAAGTAAGAACTGAATAACGTAATTCTCCAAATAATATTTTAGGGCATTGAAGAGGGGTTTGCTCTGTGAGTAGACTTGTTTAGAAACACATGCAGGACGTTCTGCAGACGATAGAGTGGACCTTTGCCACCCAGGAGTCCTGGCTGGGCTTTTTCCATGCTCACCTGCCGCCTCCCCATCCACGTGCTGGCCTGGAGCTGCCCCCTCCACCAGGCACATCTGGGAGAGGGCCTCAGAATTACATCTGGGTCTGTATTCAGTAGTTCCTGGAGTCAGTTTGGCTGGGTCAAGCCTGCCCTGTGGAACCGTAGACTCCTCAGGAAGCAGTGGGCAGGGTCGGTGCCTGTAGGAGTCATTCAATGAATGAACAAATGAATGATTGATAACATTGGCAAACCACTTTCCACCCACCTATACTCAGAAGTACCTCAGAAGATCAGCCAGTGAGGCTCCTGACCTCCACCCTGTCTGCATTGTTGTCCCTGCCTTAAGGCCCTCACCTCAGGGAAAGGTGCTAGAGGTGCCTCCCCTGGAGTTAAACCTTGTTTTGCTTTACCTAGAATGGAAAGAAGGCAGATACCATGCAGTCCAGTTTTAACCTGCACTGGAAGGTCACCAGCCCTACCCTGACTACAAGAGAGTATCAATTTTCTACGTATCCCCCCATAATTTGTCATTTGGGGGATCCTGGGTACTCACCACTAATACCGACTGTGAGCAACCACAGTGAATCATGGGGTATATGCATTGTCAAACTCAAAAGCAGCTTAGGACATCACTTAACCCACCAACAGGTTAGTGAACGAATATAGCTATGTAAGGAGGAAAAATAATAATTAGGTGAAGTCAGAAGTTGAGCCTCTGCAAGTGCCCACATGGCACACGTTACGTCTTTGAACGTGGGCTGCCGAGGAGCGGCTGGTGGCTGTCTGACTCCCTTCTTTCACTCTGTGCCTTCAAGGGCCGCTGAGAGCATGAGTCAGAACACACCAGCACCCAGACACGGCGCACACGGGCACAGCGCCTTAGTCACTGGCCTGAGGCTCGGGCTCTTACATCACATAGGATGAAACAACAGGGCATGAGCAACAGAAGCAAATGCAAGGGGCCTCAGACGTGGGGTGTTCTGGTCATCATCCGGCAAACAAAATCACACAGTCCCTTTCCTGGGGGGTTGACCACCACAAGTCAGTTTTTTGGCAGTGCAATTTACCAAAACCATCAAACCTATCAGAAATTTCAAAACAAACACACAAAATAAGTACAAAGAGGAAAGGTAGGTATTTTCTTTTTTGTCCTTCCTACTCTAGAAGGATCCTTTGCTTTATTTTATGGTATGAGTTCAGAAGAAATACAGCTTTATTTAGAAATCACTCAGACATGATTTAGTATTCTTCCAGCATATTTTGCACTGATCATTAGTAGATTTGCTGATGGATACAGGGGTTAATAATAACTTCTCAATTATCATAAATTAAAACTGTATTTCTGGGCTGGGCATGGTGGCTCATGCCTGTAATCCTAGCCCTCTGGGAGGCCAATACGGATGGATTGCTTGAGCTCACAAGTTCAGGACGAGCCCGAGCAAGAGCCAGACCCTGTCTCTAAAAATAGCTGGCTGTTGTGGTGGCACCTGTAGTCTCAGCTACTTGGGAGGCTGAGGCAAGAGAAATGCTTGAGCCCAAGAGTTTGAGGTTACTTTAAGCAATGATGCCATGGCAATCTACCGAGGCAAGAAAAAAAAACCTATATTTTTTAAGATATTAAGGAATATATCAATTTTATTATAACACACCCAAGGATAAAGATTTTATAAGTAGTATAATAGTATATGCAATAAAGCTATTTTAAAAAGTATTATATTTCAAAACTTTGAATATCGCAGAGAATTTAAATTCTAAGCTTGTATTGCCTTAATGTTTTTGGTTTTTACCCTTTTGAAAACTTCACTTTCCCAGATTTCATAGTTTAAAGCTGAAGATTCAGCTTACCTAGTTTAAAAGGACATGAAGACCTTTCACAGAAATCAAACATGTCATTTTATGAGGAGAATTGATTTGAATATTGATGTATTAATTACAAAATTCCTAATCACCCAGCACATACCTAGCCATGCAAAACCAATTTCATCTGTAGCTTTGAAAACAGCAAGTCCATTGTAATGAAAATACATCGACTGTCTTACTTAATTCAGTGCTTTTCAAGAAGTGGTAAAATGCAGTTGTTAAGAATATGGGCTTAAGATCCATAGACTTTGGTTCAAAATCCTGATTCCGAAGCTGAGTGACGGCGAGTGTGTCCGTCTGCTCAGGCTGCTGTAACAACATATCACAGAGTGGGTGCGTTAAATGATGGAAATTCATTCCTCCCTGCCATGGAAGCCGGGAAGGCTGAGTGAGATCAGGGTGCCAGCCTGCTGGTTCTTGGTGAGGGCTCTCTTCCTGGCTTGCAGACTGTCACCTTCTTGCTGTATCCTCATATGATGTAAAAAATGAGAACAAATCTTTTGGCCTCTTCTTATAAGGGCAATAATTCAATCGTGAGGATGCTGCTTCATGATTTCACCTCACCCCAATCATCTCCTAAAGACCTCGCCGCCAAATATCTGTCTTCATTTGTGCTGTTGCTGTAACAGAATATCACAGACTGGGTAGTTTATAAAGAGAAGAGATTTGGTTTATGGTTCCAAGAACTGAGAAGCCCAAGAACAAGGTGCTGGCATCTGGCCTGGGTCATGCCCTGCTGGAAGGCAGAGACAGAAGTGAGCTTCCAAGACAGAGCAAGGAAGTCAGGCAGGACTCATCCATTTCCTCAGTGACCCACGCCCTCTATAACCAACCAGCTCCTGCCTTCATGGCATTCATTCCTTCATGAGAGCTCTGCCTAACCACCTCCTAAAGGCATTATCTCTTGATGCTGTTACAGTGGCAATTGTGTTTCTAGCACATAGACTTTTGGGGGACATATCCAAACCATAGTGCCATCACACTGGGAGTTAAGGCCTCAGAGTATGGACGAAATTCCATCCATAGCAGTGGGCAAGGTTCTTAATTAATCTCATTCTCCTGGCTTCTTCATAATGTTTTTTTTTTACTTTTTCTGTTAGGACTACCTTCTCCACGTTATGCATCTCCTAGGGTGTATTCGTGTACATGGCAGGGAGCGGGTGAAAGCGAGAGGTAGACATTCTGCAGAAAGAGCAGCAGCCTAAGTGACAGGCCTCCTCTTGGCTCCACTGAAAATGGCGCGTGAGAGAGTCCTCTGCGGCATCTGGGTGGTGGGGGCCCCAACCTTTCCCTGATGCCAACAACTTGACTCTGGTGGCGGTGTCTGTAGCCCAGTGGGAGTTTGTCTGTGGCCCTTTGTGTTCCAAAGAAAATGCCACCCACAAAATTCACCATCTTGCTCACTGTAGACCTCTCAAGAGTACAGACCCCAAAATAAGGCTGGGGAAATATTTATTCATGTGCATATGTGGCTGTCATCCAGAAAGCCATTTTTAATAAGTCATGCCCTCATGATTAAATCATTTTCTCCGCTTTTTAAAACTTTCCAGATAGGACATAGTAATGGGTCAAGCTACTTATATCTTTCCTGTTTCCCCATTTAATGGGAAAAACACACTGTATTTCCACATCTAAAATGGAATTGAACACTTCTTGTAAAATACATGTACATCTCAGGGAAAAACCCATTGCTATTCTAAACCGGCTTCCTCCTATTCTTCAGTTCCTGGTACGGTAGATGTTGTTTGTACCTTCTCGCTTCCACTTTTGGAGCTGGAGAGTTATAATTGTGTGTTTATGAGCATTTGTGTTTCCATTGTTTATCTTCAGGCTGCAAAGATAGTTTTGCTTCTAAGGTAAACAATGATTTTTTTCTTATTCATATTTGTGCTACCTTCTTTGCCTCAGCTTCTAAAATAAATAAGAGTTACACATCCTATTTATTGGTATTTTTCAAATCATTTCATTGTGCCGGTAAATAATTTTAAGTTAGAGCCTATGAGTTTGAAATAAAGAAAACAGCTTCTGCATTTTAAAAAAAGAAACCAAATGATAAAGAACAAACTGCCAACAAAGTCTGTAAAGTCAATTTTTTTTTTTGAGACAGTTTCACTTTGTCACCCTTGTTAGAACGCTATGGTGTCATAGCTCACAGCAACCACAAACTCTTAGGCTCAAGTGATCCTCTTGCCTTAGCCTCTGTAATAGCCGGGACTGCAGGTGCTTGCCACCACCCTCCACTACTTTTTTTAGAGACGGGGCGTGGCTCTTGCTCAGCCTGGTCTCCAACTCCTAATCTCAGAAAATCCACCTGTCTCAGCCTCCCACTAGGTTTATAGGCATGGGCCACTGCACCCAGCCTTAAAGTCAACATTTTAATGCCAGAGCACAGTAAGTTCTCAGCCTGCCCGAAAGACATGTTGGTGGGAAGAGAATGTTACTAGCTGGGGATTTTTTAGTAGAAAAAAGTAAACTTTTGCCAGATGTGTTTTCTAGCCATTCTCTAAATTACCAAAATATTTGTTTTTATCCATTTTATTTCAGCAAATTGCTTTCTTTTAGCATCCTTCAGATGGTCAAAAATCATGGTGTATCTCTGAGGAATTTCATTTTGTTTAAGACTGACTGAGCCTTTCAACATTTCTGTGTGTTTTTTTTTTAACCCAGCGGTTGTGATGTGGGCAGTGTCAGTATCTCCGTAGGACCGAATGAGGGGAACTCCATGTGAAAGGAGCCATTCTTCCCTTTGAACAAGAAATTAAATGGGTGCATTTAATGTGTGGGTTATTCTAAGGCTATCAGAACAACCTGCTTAATTTCACATTCCAAAGCTACTACTCTCCAAGGGTGCTACTGAGACTTCTCCCAGGGGCATTTGAAAATCCCTGGGAGTCGCTGGAGTTGCCAAGGATGAGGAGAGGGGTGCTGGCATTTGGGGGAGGAGGAACCGACAAGCAGGGGTGCTGGACAGTCCAGAACTCAAGGGACAGGGCCACACAAAGAGAAATCATTTCCTCCAAAATGTCATGAGTGTAACTGTTGAGAAACGTCGAGAGAAATCCCAGCCCTCCAGAACGCCAGGGGATGTCGGTCTGTGTCACCTGCAGGCACGTCTGTCTTCTCGGCCCGCTCCCCTCTCTCCTGCCTCACGCTGCAGGCGTCTTCAGCGGAAACCACGAGGAACCCAGGACATACTTCCTCATTTCTCAAATGACTTTCTTGGTCATCGCTCAAATCAGACTCTGTGGGGACCAACACTCGTGCACCCCACCAGCAAAACCTTTTGTTACAAAACGTCACGCTGGGGCTCGGCGCCTGTAGCACGGTGGTTAAGCCCAGGAGTTTGAGGTTGCTGTGGGCTATGATGCCACAACCCTCGACCAAGGGCGACAGAGTGAGACTCTGTCTCAAAAAAAAAAGGCACACTGGTGGTGTTCAGATTGGAAGTGTGGGTGACGTGTGTCACCGACTGGTCAAACTGCCCACTGTGCCATGCTGCAATCTGCCATCAAGAAGAGGAAGCAAACTGGAAGTGACATTGAAACGGGGCAGGGAGTGGGCCTGCTTTTGTGGCTTGGCTTTGCTCTTCCTGCTGGTTTGGCTTCCCAGAGGGAACACATCCCACTGAAAAGACCCATCCAGCCCAGGCCTCTCCCTCTGCTGACGGTGAGGGAGTCAGTGGCACAGCGAGTTTACGGACGTGAAGTCACCGTCGCATGGCTTGTTCCGTCTAACTGCTCCCTGGCCTTCCGGCATAGATCACCAAGTTCACGTCATTCCGCTTTTAGAGGCTTTCCTGCCCCGAGGGTACTGTCACTGCCTCTTCTGCATGTGTCTCTTGTCTGCCGTTGGCTGAGACTCACAGACTCATCCCACTTGTAGACCCTTTACTCCAGTCTGAAGTGGGTGCTTCCTGGCAGCCAGGCTGGGTCGCTCTTACTTTATCTCTCTGGGGACCAGTGGGCTCCTCAGATAAGGAAGAGGCTCAGCAAATACTTGTTGAAAGGAATGCTCAGTAACATAAATACAAAAATCAGTTTGCTTCTAATCTTTAAAAGGTGTTTTTAGTTTTCTGATAATCTTTAAAAAGGTGGGGTTTTTCCCCAATTTTGTAAATTGTGGTAAAATACACATAGTACAAAATTTACTATCTTACTCATTTTTAAGTGAGTTCAGTGGGATGGTGCCAATTATTTTTCTTTTCTAAATTCTTCCTTTTCATTCAATATATATATTTTTTGAGACAGAGTCTCACTGTGTCACCCTCAGTAGAGTGCTGTGGCATCACAGCTCACAGCAACTACCAGCTCACAGCAACTTCCAACTCTTGGGTTTAAGCGATTCTCTTGCCTCAGCCTCCCAAGTAGCTGGAACTACAGATGCCTGCCACAATGCCTGGCTATTTTTTTGATTGTAGTTGTCATCGTTGTGTGGCAGGCCTGGGCTGGGTTCAATACACCTGCCACCAACAGGTGTATGTGGCTGGCACCCTAGCTGCTGAGCTACAGGTGCCGAGCCCACTCAATATTTTGGAGTTCACAGAGAACTTGATCATTAATTCATTCAGTTACTCAGCCAACGGTTAGTCAAGGAGCCATCCCTGGGTACTCAGTACTGAGCTTGATGTGAAAATACAACTGGTCATTTTTCACTTCCTTGGGAGTCCCAGTAAGGAAACTGGATCTTAAAAAGATGAACCAAAAGAGAGCTGGGGCTGGTTATGCTCTTGTCAGATAAAATAGGTGTCAGGACAAAAATGCCTCCTAGAGACAAAAGAAGATGTTATATAACAAAGAATTGACCTTGCCTTCCAAGTTTAATTAGTTACAGCCCTTGCCACCTCTGCCCATCCCTGAAATGCTGTTCTCTGTTATTACTGCTGCGAAAAGCCACCCAAAACTTGGTGGCTTGAAATGGAGGCAGTCATTTGTTGTGCTCAGGAATCTGTGACTTATGCAGAGATGTTCCTCTCTCCTGTTATATCACTGCTTTGCTTATCGGGGAGTGGAGGACCCACTTCCAAAGTGTCACATTCACACAGCTGGCACGTTGTGCTGGCCGCCTCTTGGGAACACAGCCTGGGCTTTGGGCCAGGGGCCTCCATTCCTCTCCATGTGCTGTTTGGGCTTCCTGACAGCATGGAGACTGGATCCAAGAGGAAAGAGCAAGACAGAAGTGCATGGCTTTTTATGACCTGGCCTGGGAAGTCACATGCTGTCTTTCCTACCATATAGTATTAGATGAGGCAGTCACAAAGCTCTCCACGTTCAAGGACAGAGGACATATGTTCCACCTCCTGACAGGGGAATGGTCAGGCTCTACAAGGGCAGGTTGGGCAGCAGACAGTGTTGCAGCCATCTTCAGAGATTTCAATCTGCTATAATTGTTTTATCATTGCTGCCTGCAACATTCCACCACACCACCCACGGCATCCTCCCCACCTCATACCCATTTATGGGAACATTATTCACTAAGCCCATATTTGGGTGTGTGAAAGAAGATTTGTCTAATATATGTATTTATTTTAGTGTTCTTACCAAATTATAAAAAATGTATTGCATGAATTGTTTTTATTTTAAAATAAAATATGCAAAGGTAGGATTTTCTAAGACATCCAGGACATCAGTTAACAGATACTAGCACTTAGTAGATGCCGTGCATAAATGCAGATCATCAGAGAAATTTGTTCAAAATGAGTAAAGTGTGTATGTGTGGGGTAGAGCATAGGGTTAAAAGTGCTAGGGACAAAGCAATCTGGGAAAAAACAAGCATCACTGCTGGCCCTGAATACTAAAAACAATATTTGTTAGACACAGCACACGGTCCCAACCCTAAGTCATATATTAAGAGTGATAAGAAAAAGGCAAGAAAACAGTGCAGTCAACAGGATGTGTTAGAAATTCAGTCATGCAGTTAGAGATAAACTCCTTGCTTTTTAACCTTTACTCTTTCTTGGAAGCTTTCCACTGTGCTGTATTTTCTGTGCTGTATGCCTGAGATTTGAATAAAAGCCAGCGAGGAACGTTGGAGGAGGCTGCTCCCTTGTCTCTCCATGCAGAGGGCTTGCTGGTGTTGACCTCCCCATCCCGCAATTCAATGCAAAAGGACTGAGTAGGTGTTATTTATTCTGCATCAAGTTGTGCCAACATGTATGTCCTGTAATAAAAGCAGCCCCTTATTTGACAAGTATGATAGTGGGAGAAGAAACTGAAAACATTCTTGTTACCTTTCTTGATTGATTTGAATGCAAATTTTTTTCTTTCTTTTTTTTTTTTTGTTTTGAGACAGAGTCTCATTCTGTTGCCCCAGTTAGAGCACCAAGGCCTCAGCCTACCTCACAGCAATCTCAAACCTCTAACTCCTGAACTTAAGTGATTCTCCTGCCTCAGCCTCTCCATCAGTTGGGACTGCAGTGCCCGCCACCACCACCAGCTGATTTTTATCCTTGCTGCCTGCAACAACCCATCATACCCCCCACAGCATCCTCCCATCTCATACCCATTTAAGGATACATGATTCTTGGCTCGGTGCCTGTGGCTTAAGTGGCTAAGGCGCCAGCCACATACACCTGAGCGGGCGGGTTCGAATCCAGCCCGGGCCCGCCAAACAACAAAGATGGCTGCAACCAAAAAATAGCCAGGCTTTGTGGCGGGCGCTTTAGTCCCAGATATTTGGGAAGCAGAGGCAGGAGAATCGCTTGAGCCCAGGAGTTAGAGGTTGCTGTGAGCTGTGATGCCACAGCACTCTACCCAGGGTGACAACTTGAGGCTCTGTCTCAAAAAAAAAAAAAAAAAAAAAGGATATGTGATTCTCCCAGTCCACATTTGGATGTATAGTCTAACAGAAGATTTTGTCTAGCAGATGTATTTATTTCAGTGTTCTCACTAACATATAAAAAATGTGTTGCATGAATTGTTTTTATTTTAAAAATAAAATATGCAAAGTTAGGATTTCCTAAGAAATTCGGGACATCAGTTAACAAATCCTGGCACTTAGCCAATGCTGTGCATAGATGCAGCCAATCAGAGAAATTTGTTCAAAATGAATAAAGTGTATATATCCTATGATAAAAGGAAGACATGGTCTTGCTTTGCTCTGGCTGGTCTCCATCTCCTGGCCTCAAGTGATCCTCCTGCTTCAGCCTTCCTCCCACCTTGGCCTCCCAGACTACTAGGATTACAAATGTGAGCCACCTCTAGCTGAATGAGAGCTTTTTGAAAGCGTAACCAAGCCACCATACCTACCTTGTCTTTGTGTCTCCAGCCAAGAGTCAGACACTTAGCTGCGCGCATTGTTCCACAGGTATTTTAAGGTCTGTGTCATGATCTGCCCTTAGTTTAGCAGAGGAAACCAACCAAAATGCTATAAATGCTAAGAACTGGAGGTTACAGGTGTTATGAGAATATGTAAGAGGAGTAACCTGACCCAGTCATTCCGTTAGGATAGCAGATCCCTAATAAATAGTGGTTGAACAAATGGAGAAATTAGTGATTGTCCTTTAGACTTAGAAGTCTGTTTTTAACACCCAAACCATCCACACAATTATCTGTCTAACAGTGTGTTTCATCTCCAGGTAGGGAGTGTGCAGCCCCAGGAGAGCCTACCTGAGCAGGGAATTTTCCCCTGTCACTGACTTGATGTCTGGAATTTTCCCCTTAGCTATGCATTCCTTTGTGGTGGAGACTTTGATCTGCAGGACTTGATGATTAAAAACAAATCTCTGGAAGGCATTATGGGTTAAGCAGTTATCATCATTCATGCAGTAATGAGAAAACCTTTATCAGGTAATATTCCAGTCTAGATAGAAGGGAGATTCAGAGGAAGGGGCCCTGCAGGGAGGAAGGAAAAGGCCGGGATGTGGTTCTGGGCAGACATAAAAAGGGAGAAAATGACACAGATGAGGAATGAGTAGATTAAGGGACATAGCAATGAAAAGAAAGAATTGTGTAGTTTTGCTCCAAGAAGACACATTCTGGGGGACCTGTCAGCTCCCAGATGAGACGTGTTCCAGGATGTCAGATCCTCCCTGCTGGCTGTGCCCTGCTTTGTGTGCTTTGCATGTCCCAGCGCAGTGCTGGGACAGAGCCACACGACCGTTCTGCCACCCCAACTGCAGTGAGAACGGCTTTGCCGACACAACTCGGGTGTTTCTTTAAAGAGGGTTGGCAGCAGAGGCCACCAAAGGAAAGCAAAACCAATATTTTCTGGTGAAATCCCTGTTTTTAGGGGTATTTAGGTAAAAAATGGGATTCTTTCAAGCCCTGGCACTCTAAGATATTAATAGGGATAAAAACAACAGTTGAGGATTGTACATAATACAGTACAAACAAGTTAAAAGCCATGATAACAAACCAAAAAAGGAAGTAGGTTTTCTCTCCAATTAACCTTTAACTTTACATAGTATGTCTGGTAACCGTAGTTACCTATGGGGAATAATAAAGAGGAAACTTTATTATTATTATAAAAGTAATAAGGGTTCATTGTGGAAATTCTAGTAAATCCAAATAAGCACAAACGATAACATTGCAGTCTTCTTTAATACGTGTACTAACACGCACATTCTTTCTTTTCACCAAAAAAGAGTCACAGCAGTAAACATTTCTTGTAACCTGTTTTATTTTCCTTAACCCCAAGTCTTGAATGTCTTTTTATGTCCTTAAGCAGCTGTCACCTCCGTACTGCGAGTGGCTGTATAGACTATCAAAAAGATTTAGCATATTTATTATCTGGTCATTGATCATGATATTTCGTTTGCATAAAAATATATTATATGCATGGCATTTTGTTTGCCTTGCAGGAACATATTTGCATCTAAATCTTTGCCCAGAGGCATGAGGGTTTCCTGAGAATAAATTTCTGGCAATGAAATTATTGAGTCAATATTCATGGTTTGAGTTGGCACGATTTACACTGGAAGTTTAAACTGTTGAGTTTACTACTTATTTTACCCAGGTTTCTTTTGAAGCTCCTTACGCGGAAAGATGAGCTAATGATTTGCAATGGGATCGATAGTATTTTCATGGTGTCCAGGTTAAAGAGTATCATATTTCTGAAGGATTCCAGATGATTAACTGAGGGTATAAGTCTTCAGAGCCTTCTAATTCCTTGAATTTGGACCTTGTGGTTGGTTGGTTAGCTGTTTGGTGCATTGGTCACAGTGACACACCCCAGGTCCCCCAGCTACCCTTGCCAGTCAATGTTGATGATTGTCTCAGCTGAGCAGAACCTCAGTGAGGAGAGCCCCCTACCCCAGAACTGACCATTGCAGTGGTATCAAGTCTCAGCCCTTCTACTCCAATGAGCGTCCTCCCTTGTTCAGAGTTCCCTGCAGGGTCAGTGAGGCTCCCACATCATAGCCCCACTCTCCCTCCACATAGTCCCCATTCCTGCCTCTCCTCCTCTCCCTCCTCCTCTCCCTAATAACCTCCTGCGCAAGAAGCTCCTCTTAGAGTCTGGGGGCAGCCAATGACTGCCAGGGGGCAGGGTGGCTGGGTGGGTCAGTCAGTTGGGGGTTGACTTACTTGGTCACTGTATATGCCACATAATTTCACCCCTACAGAGGACAGCAGTGCCATGGTGACCTCCCTCAGGTTGAAAGAACCTGGGGTGGCTCAGATTAACGGAGAGGGTTTCTTAAAAGTACTGTCAAGCACGATCTTCATGTTATTTTCAACACAAGAAACAAAATGTATGCTAGATTTTCACAAGAGCAGTTTAAAATGCTATCTTTTAAAAATAACCTTTAAAAAGAAAATCTGAAACCTCCGCCTGAAAACACCTGGGTCTCAGGCGCCTTTCACTCAGATCATCTTTCCCTGTCTTCTGTTGCTGGTGATGACAAAATCTTTCTGCCTTCTTTAATCGTAAGTTAATTCTGTAGAAATCTTTGTACAGTGTGTTTCATCTCCAGGTAGGGGGTGAATTATGGTCCAGAGTGTCAGACATGCTGTTTGCCACCCTGGTATGGCCCAGTCACTTCTTACTAATAATTGCCAAGGAAACCAACTATGGTTTATATACATGAGGGCAGAATCTAGGTCTCCCTGTAACTATGTCTCCACCATTCCCTGGCATTTACAGTTTATCAGGAGGAGGCGAGAACATCTGGCAGTGCCCAGGGAGGCACCCATGGGACTGTGTTTTGCCTATGAAGGGGTCAGGCAAAATGCGCGCGCGCGTGTGTGTGTGTGTGTGTGTGTATGCATACACACACGTGGTCAGACATTAAGTTTGAGGTCTCATCCTAGAAAAAATGCTATATACCTTGTTGCTGAATATCGCTAAGGCCACCTGCGAGGTACTCGCCTTGGGAAACTGCACCAATGCCAACACCTAATCCACCCTTCCAAGCAGTTTTGGAACTCTTTCTGAAATGGCCATCAGGGCTATCTTTGTATAAGACCTGGCAATTGCGTTCACAAAGACGTTCTAGGAAAGGTGTTTTGAAACATGGATTGGGAGCTGGTCTCAGTGCACAGCTTCCCAAGGGGAGTACTTCAAGGCGACCGCAGTGATATTCAGCGATGAGGTATGGAGCACTTCTTCTAGGATGATTCATGAACTTAATTGTCCAGCCTCAGATACATAAGGAACTGTGGTGCAAGAACAAGGGCCACACTCTCTAAATGTATGATTTGATGCAGCTTACCTGTGGTAGAACGTGCCCATAATGACAGCAGTCACACAGTACCTGGCACTAGTGGGTGACTCATCTATTTCTGATGAATTACTGAGTTAAGCTAGCAGCTAAAACTGGAGATGGCCTTGGGGTTAGCCGGTCAGCAGCTGTAACTGTTGGAGAGGCAGGTAAGAGACCATGAGAGTGAAGGGGCCACCAGTATTTACAGAGCACGAGTCGGAACTCGGGGCCCATTATTGCTACATTTTCCTATTCCCCCCCCCAAAAGAATCAGAAATTCTATTTCTATGTGAAACCTCTTAATTTTTACATATTGACAATTTTTTTTAATGTTAGAGAGCTCCCCCTTGACAGTGAGTAAACTAACTGGGTCGTGCTGGGCCTGATGGAAAGGGGACAGGCAGGCAGCTCTTATGTATGATACTCTGTGTAAAGACATGTGCCCGAGACTTAGTCACCGGAGGCAAACGCCCACATTTTCCTGATGAACAAAATTGGCGCAATTGTTCTCCTTTTTGATGATGAGTGATGACATCCAAGTTGTCTTGTTCTTTCTGCGTTGACGGCCTGCTATCTGTTGAGTATGATCTGAGTCGTTGCATTACCCACCCAAAGAGGACAGGACACGCTTCCTCATGCAGCTTAATGTCAGACTTTTAAATCACCAGCAAAGAATGAGACATCAGTGTGAAAAGACGGCCCACGACATGGGCCTGTTGGCCCTTAGGACACAGGTGTGTGGATGGTAATGGAAACAGTAGATAAGAACACATAACACGCTTTTCTCCCAGCACTTGATCTGCCTCCGGATTGTTAAAGCTGGGTGTGGACGCAGACTAGAACTGCAGCTTCCATCTGGTGTTGAAGAGTCACAGGTTTTGGCCTCGCCTGTTTGCTCCCTTTGCTCCCAGACCAGCTCACCGTTTGATCTTCTGCTCGAGTTCAGCCAGCCCCTGTCCAGGTGTGGATGTGGCGCGAGCCTGGTCCCAGTGCCGCCAGGCTCCCTGGGGGACCTCCCAGGTTGAGGTCCGCATATCCTGGCCAGGGGAAGTCATGTCCAGTTCTTCTGAGAAAACTGTAAAATAATGCAATTGATGTGAAACAACTTCCACTTTGAACGTAATGTACTGACTTGTTGGGCTGAACCACCCTATGTTCCTGCTGTGAGGGGTAACCAGTCCCTGGTGCTCCATAGTGTCAGATCAGGCCACGGCTCACCCAACTCCCAGGTGAGAGTCCTTGCCCAGGTTTTTGTTACCACGGTAAATAACTGTGCCCCGGCTGGGAGCAGCATCAAAGCAGAAGTTAAAATCAGTAATTAAAACAAGGTGGATCTGGAGAGGAATAGAAGAAAGAGGGCAAATAAGGAGTGATTAATTAGGGTGGCTTTGGCCCCAGTCATCTCTAAATAAATGTTACCTCCCTTAATCCTCCTATGCTGCTCTCCAAGTCGTTAAGTATAGTTTTGATTTGCCTATGGCTGTTTTTTTCATCTAAAACGTTGCAAGCATTGCTTTTCCAAGAAGTTACAGAAGGGTGGTTAACTTTGTGTACTAAGGAAAGATTGAGGTAATAAGGAAACAGGTTAATGGGATTCTGAGCACACATGGAATTTAACAAACAAGACGAAATCTGGTGTGAACTGGGACCTCTGTCTTAAGGTATAAATTTGTACCCACTCTTTCTCCCAACTTTCCCCCAATAGATTGGTGGTTTTCCTTTTCTTTCTTTTTCCTTGTGTGTGTGTGTTTGATGATTGCAGTTTTTCTTTATTTCCACCATCAGCTCTAACAGACCACGATTGCCAATCTGTGAAAATACATGCCTAGCAGTTTTACTTTAACAATATAAATTTAAGACACCATTGCATCCATCATTTAGGGCACTGGCATAAATAGTCTTTATTTTTTTCTTTCATGCCTCGAAAATTCTGTTATACCAGAAACACAAATTATTTGTAAACTCTCTTCCACAAATTCATTCAAAGCATCAAATGATATTTCAGGCTTTTCTGTTTTTTTCAAAGTATTAGAAATATACCAGAGGTTTATTTTTAGTATCAATTACTTTTGTTTTCCTATGGAAGGTTAATGCTTGCGTGTATTAAACTTAAAAGAGTTTGTCCAAGATGATTTTATTTCACATTTACAATTCTTAATTATCCTTCCTTTTACTTGGAGAACCAGCACCTCCTTTTTATCCCTAGGGCATTCTAGTTAAAACCTTAAAAACCTTTAGAAAAAAAGTGCTACACTTTACATTTTTTTTGAAATGGTGGTCCTTCCCTGTGGCCAAGCAGGTTTTACCCATAAGAAAACAACACTAACAGTGATAAATTCCTGAGCCCATGCCCTGACTACCCTAAAAGTTAATAAAAACGGAACATTCTTTCAAGATACCAAAAAGAAAAATATTCTTTCTGTTCTTTTTCTTACTTGTGCGTATCATAAAAAAGCCTAAAGAAAATGGAAACTTAAATCACACTACCGCTTAAACCAACAGTCTCCAAATGTGTTCGGTCATGAATCTCACTGCCCCTAAGCCGTTTTATTTGTAAACAAGTTCTACTCTGTGCTACAGACCTCATAAAACATGCCCTAAAAATAAGCATTTACAAAAGATAAGGTGAATGTCTTTTGTCTATGTCCAGTTGAATTTATTCTTGCCTCATGTCGAAGGACTGTGTTGGAGAGCACTGCAGTGGGCCCAGGAGAGCACAGGCCTCCAGGGCACCCCCATGTCTCAGAGTCTCGGGGGGAGGGCGTAGTCCAGTGAGTGGACATCCTGCCAGCCCCCACACACCGAGGACATAGAAAGTATAGCTGGGTGTGTAGCTGGTGCCCAACAAGCAAAATGTGGCCCCTGACACGGCGCTTCCCATGAGGCCCGTGAGCAACACCACGCCACCTCCTGTGGGGAAAAGGAATGGCCCGGCCTTGGCTCAAGGTGAAAACAAAGGTGCCCCTCAGTCAGTAACAGCCTGGCCCTTTGGTGCCCTGGTCAGTTCTGGCTCTGGGCCTGAGTTAGGTGGGCTGTCCCTGGTGCAGGTCTCTGAGTGCAGAGTGTCGACACCGTACCAGGGAGCCACACAGCGAGCCGCTCTGTCCTTCTGCAGCTTTCCCTATAGGATAGGGGTCCAGTGGGCACATCTGGTCAGGACAGGGGACTTTTTAGTTTCGCAGGAGTGGCCTTTGTGATGGGCTTTAAGGATGCACAGGAGTTCTCTATTTTAATAAATAGGCAGGAAGAGATCAGACAAGGGAGGAGGCAGCTGAGGGAACTAGAGAGAAAGTAGGCACAGCAGAGGGTGCCCCGAGAGGAGCCGTGGACATGCGGCCAGAGAAGGTCTCTCTGCCCTTCTCGCTCTGGCTTCCTCCCTGCCCTATTCTGGCAGGTGCCAGAGTGGCTGTACTATATGGAAGTCATGTCATGACAGCTCATACCCCTACCCCACTCAAAATGCTCTGATGGCCCCCACCTCAGTAGAAGGCAAACCAGGTCCTTCCAGTGGCTAAAATTGTCTCTTATTCCCAGCCACATTGTCCATGTTCCTCCTCTGCAGTCAGACCCAGCCTCCTTGCTGGGTGTGAGGTATTCTGGGATTCTCATGCCTCAGGGCCTTTGCACCTGCTATTCCCCAGCACTCTCCACCCCTCCCAGCACCCCCTACCTCCTCCTCAGGCACTCACATGCCACCTTTTCAGGGAGCCCTTCTCAGCCAGGCCTGCTTCTCCCAGCTTTTCCTGTCCCCCCACGCTGCCTTATTCCCACACGCATCACTGTGTGAACATACCATATGCTGTTCCCATTTCTCTTGTTTATTATCTTTTCTCCCTACCTAGAAAGTCAGCTCCAAGAGCGCAGGGAGTTTTGTCTGTCTTGTTCATCTTTGACTCCCTAATGCCCAGGACAGTGTTTGGACAAATGAATGAATGGACGGATGGATGAGTGAGTGAATGAGTGCTAAGCAGAAGGCCCGTCTTCAGCCTCAGGAGCGAAGGAGTCACTGAAGATTTGTCTGCATGTTTCTTTCTTTATATAGTGACCATTTATTTATTTAACATAGAGGAAATAAGAAAATATAATCATATGGTTTTATTTGCTTAGCAAAATCCCAAAATAATAAAAAAAAATTTTTTTTTAATGTGCTTACCCTTAGCAGACAGAGTGAGAATGGAGCAGACAGGTACAGGATGAGATTTCTCACTTGGATCCCATTGAATTTTGTTTTATTTTGATTATGTAAACTTATTAGCAAGTTTTAAAAATATTTGTTTAAATAAGAATGATGATTTGCCTGGTGGCACACACACCTGGAGCCCCTGCAGGCTGAGGTCTGTAACTCAAGAGGCTGAAGTGGAAGGAACTCTTGAGCCCAGGAATTCGAGGCAAGCCTAAGCAACATAGCAAGACCCTGTCCCTACTACCAAATAAATAAATGAGACTAATGAGGTGGGAGGGGTGGAATTTACAATTGACAAGGGTAGATCCAGGCAAACTATCCAAAAATCATAATCTTCCCACTGGTCAGTTTTACACTTCATTTACCTATTCTTTTCCATAGTATCTACGATCATACTTGACATATAGAGACTAGTAACTAAATATGTCTGATCTAATGAACCAATGAATGAATATGTGAATGGCCGGATATGACATAATATCTGTCCTCAAATTTATGAAGGACTCTGTGTCAAAAAAAAAGAAATCAGGTCCAGTGTGGTGGCTCACCCCTATAATCTTAGTACTCTAGGAGTCCAAGGCAAGTGGATTGCTTGAGCTCAGAATTTCCAGACCAGCCTGAACAAAAGTGAGACCCTATCTCTACTAAAAATAGAAAAACTATCTGGGGGTTGTGTCAGGAGCCTGTAGTTCCAGCTACTTGAGAGACTAAGGCCCAAGAGGATGGCTTGAACCCAGGAGTTTGAGGTTGCTGTGAGTTATGATAACAGCACTCAACTCCAGGATGACAGAATGAGATTCTTTCTCCAAAAAAAAAGGGGGGGGGGCTGGGGGAAGGAAGGAAGAGAAGGAAAGAAATAAAGAAAGAGAGAGAGAGAGAGAGAGAAAGGCCCCATATACCGAGGGTGGTGGGTTCAAACCCGGCACCCAACTGCAACAAAAAAGTAGCCAGTCATTGTGGCAGGCCCAACTACTCAGGAGGCTGAGGCAAGAGAATCACCTAAGTCCAGGAGTTGGAGGTTGCTATGAGCTGTGATGCCACAGCACTCTATGGAGGGGGACAAAGTGAGAGTCTGTCAAGAAAGAAAGAAGGAAGGAAGAGAGGGAGGGAGGGGAAAGGAAAGAAATCAGTCGCATTCTTTTTTTTTTTGAGACAGAGCGTCAAGCTGTCACCCTGGATAGAGTGCCATGGCAGCTCACAGCAACCTCCAATTCCTGGGCTCAAGCGAGTCTCTTTCCTCCACCTCCCAAGTAGCTGGGACTACAGGCGCCCACCACAACACCCGGCCATTTTTTGGTTGTAGCTGTCATTGTCGTTTGGGGGACCAGGCTGGATTCGAACCCGTCAACTCAGGTGCATGTGGCTGGCACCTTAGCCCGTTGAGCCACAGGCGCTGAGCCCAGCCTCGTTTTTGGTTGTACATGTGATCAAGTAAAACCAATAAATGACCCAGGGGGGAAAAATCAGTTTGTTCTTCCAACAAGCATTTTGGAGAAACGATTCTGTAGCTGGCACTGAGAATACTAAGTGCTGTGAGATATGGGTTAAGCTTTCAAGAAGGTGACTGTTTAGAATCAGGTGTCAGGCACTCAGGCAATCATCATACACTGAAATGAGCACAATGCCACAAAAAGAGGGAGTTTGGGGCGTGCGGAGCAAACCTTAGAGGAGGGCATCTGAGTAGGTTTGGGGCGACAAAGATTCTTTGCTTGCCCAAACTTTAGTCAGGCTCCTGAACCTTCTCCTAGACCCACCTGTGCACCTCCTTACCGAGTCCAGCTTTAGGAAAAGAGCCCCCGTAAGTCAGCCTAGCAAGAACTCTGCACCCTCGAGATCTGATCACCCTCAGTATCTCGTCTTGTACCTCATCCCTCACCATCCCCCGGGCGGTCACCCTGGCCTGTCTTCAGCGAGAACCTATTAGGTATCTTAGCCAGTGTCCCCCTTCCCCCTCATGTTTCCTCTTAGTAATTTCTCCCCACTGACCCCCACCCTGCTCCTTGGATATAAATCCCCCCTTGCCGCCTGCTTTCAGAGTGAGGTCCCCAATCTCTCTTCCACTGCAAGACCCTGTTGTGGTGTCCCTACACCTGTCGTGATGGACCTGAAAAAAGTCTGCCTTACTTGCTTAACAGGCGTCACCGAATAGCTTTTTCTTTAATAGGATGATCCTGGTTGGCCTCCTGGAAAACAACATACCTGAGCTTGATCTTCAAAAAAAAAAGGGGGGGGAAGGGAGGAGGGAAAAGGAGAGCAGAGACTCCAGGACAGGATGGGACAAGAGAGAAGAGGAGGGGAGGGGAAAGGTGAGAGCAGCACTGGCAGGAAATATGACAACCTTGAACTTGGTGGGAAGAAGGTGTTCCTAGCAGGCTGTCTGAGCTAGAGAGGGATTGCTTATCATTGAAGTTGTAGAAGGAGAGGAATGTGATCCAGCTAGTCCATGTTTCAGGGAGCTTTATGGGTGGGGATTGCACACTATGTTGGAGCACTAGGAGATCTGCCCCAGTGAGTTTACTTAGAGAGGTACCGCCATTGCAGGGGGCCACCCGAGATGGTGCAGAGTGAAAGGTACAGAGAACTGACACAACTTTCCATTGACCTGCAGGGCACATAGGGAGGAGGAGGAATTCCAAGATGCCCTGGACCATCCAGAGAGATGGGGAAGTAAGTTACAGTGTCAGAGAGCACTGGGGCTAGACAGACACAGTTCCATGGAAGAAACATGGACTCTGCACGCAAAAGACCAGGATGAGTTCTGGCGCTTTTAAACAGAGTGCCACTCTGAACCTCAGTATCATTATCAGTGAAATAGGAAATAGAAAGGCAGCTGGCACACTCAGCCACCTGCTGTGTTTCGGGCCCTTTGCTGCCCTCTGTTCAGTCCTCACCACAACTCTGGATTTGACATTAATCCATTTTACAAGTTGAGGACAAGAACAGTTTATAACACCTTTTAGACTGGAAGTAGCAAAAGTGAGGAAGAGAGCAAACCTTGTGGTTTTGGCTATTTTTTTTTTTTTTTTAATTTTTGGTGTTGTAATTTAGGTTTAGGAGAACAATGCTCCACATTATATAGGGAAGGGCTACACATATTAAGTAGCAACAAAACTATTCCACTATCTTAATGAAAAACTGAAATAAAATGTAAGTTTCATCAGCCTTCAAGATAAAGGCATTGACCCCATTAGCTCACAGGAGCGTGTTGTCATTTTCCTCCAGAAGACATCTTTTGCACCTTGACTCATTCTTTGCTCCATGCACATCTAAGTCAAAAGCCAGTTTCCCTCTTTGGCCAGTTCGCTTTGTGGAAAGTTTCACAGGTGGCACATTCTTGGTGCAGTTGTCAACTCCTTGGGGTTTATAATGGACGTGCTGAGATCATCCTGACTGTGCTTTCAGAATGCTGTAATGGGAATGATTGAATTCATCATAAACCTTAATTTTCCCCCACCAAAAATAGAAACTTCTTAATGAAAATATGCTGTAACTGCTTAGAGCCCCAGGAGTTACAGAGATTCGTTTATGATTTTTATGGTATGGAAATGGAAGAAACACAAAACATCTAAAGCTTGGAGTTAACTGGAGTGTGTCGTTTCTTTCTTAACTTCTGGTTTCAGTTTTAATATGTTGAGTGTGGGTTTTAGGGTGCTTTTCAAGAGTTCCAATGGGACCCTGCTGCGGGCACTGCTTTTTTTCAAATCACTTACATCTGACTAGCAAACAAAAAGCAAGAATGTACTTGTCTCCCAAACCAAAAGGAATATACAAGGTTGAACGATTAAGTTCTTGAACACATCCTAGAAGAAGCGCCACATACCTCACTGCTGAAGATCCTCCCCTGGAGAAGCAAGGCCCTGAGCACCAGCAGTGGGAACACCCTTCAAAACACTTTTTCTAGGATGATTTTGAGAACTGAAATGTCGACCTCCATGACAACAGCTCTGATGGACATTCTAAAAAAGGAGTTCTGGGTGGTGCCTGCGGCTCAACAGAGTAGGGCGCTGGCCCCATATGCCGGAGGTGGCGGGTTCATACATACCCAGCCCGGGCCAAAACCCTACAAAAAAAAAAAAAAAAGGAGCTCCAAAATTGCCTTGAAGGGTGGACTAGGTGCTGGCCTTGGTGCAAAGCTTCCCAAGAGGAATATTTCAAAGGTGATCACAAGTGATCTTCAGCAGTGAAGGATACAGCACTTTTTCTAGGATCAGTTCAAGAACGTAATTGTCCAACCTTGTACAACTAAGAAAGTCAACTTTTTTTTTTTTTTTTGGAAAGTCAACTTTTTAAAGGTTTGCTTTGATTTTATTCAGATTTAGTCAGATTTTATTCTCAGTGGGGGAAGTCACTATTTACAAAGGAAATTCTTTTGTATAGAACCTTTAGAAAACCAAGTTCATGTATAATGGACATGCAGTCAGGGAACAGACGCTTTTAAGAATTACCAGCTCAGCAGATGAGGGGACATTGAGATGAACATAAAGCAATCTTACCTCTGGCAAAGCAATCTTTACAGGGATGGGTGTCCTGGGAAACCTGGTGCTCTGCCCCAGGGGTAGCTGGAGTGTCTGGGCACCACTGAGCATCCACGTTAAGGACCCCTACTTCTCAGCATGACACAAATGAAAACCAGAGTCTGCTCCACACCTCTTGCTTTGTAGCCAAGGATACCTGAGCTGCCAGATCCTAAGTGCCCTGCCTTCTGGCCCAGGCCTCTGGTGCTTTTGGCAATCCAGTGATTATTTTTTTGCCAGGAAGCCACCATCCCAGACTCCCTAAAAAATGATAGCCACTGTTTTGACCTGCTCCCATTACTCATCTAAAAATGGAAGTACTCAGGTTCACTAAATTCGATTCAGATGGAGCTGATCAATTTTGAGACAGGTACAGAATCACAGGGTTTGTTGGGCTTTGAGGGCAGCCTGGTAAAAAATAATCTGTCATTTCTATGTGAAAAGACAGTTGAACATTCTTCAAATACCTTCACTGTTCATTTTTTTTTTCATCTATATGAAATCAAAATTGCAAATTTGGCTAAGCCCACACTGTTGTCTCAGATGAACAGACTTGCCCACAAACCTGAACTGGTGTTTTGTGTCATGATTTAAAAAAAGAAAAAAATTAGCTTCTGTTGCCTCCTCTGATCACCTTTGCTGCAATTTCCCTAGGTGGACTCCAGGAGAAAGCAAAAAGGAGGCAACAATATAGAAAGGAGGAAGCTTTAGAGAACTTCCCAGCTCTGTCTGCAGGATTGAAATGCAGTGCTGGGTCCTCTGCCTGGGTCTCCACCACCTTCACAATCTCCACGTACCCCAGGACATGCTGCAGACTCCCTGCACAGAAAATAGACTCCATCTCAGAGCACCATGTAATATGACCACTCCCCCTCGCCATTAGATGCATACTGTCCTGTTCACAGTGTTCTAAGCCCTTTTAGGATAGATACATTGATGTATTGGGGGGTTGAAAGTTAAGGAGAGTTTGGCAAAACAAACTCTATAACTGGTTTCTTACATAACTCTACAGTGGGCAGCCAGGCACGGTGCGTTCGTGCATTGGTTGAAATTAAGTAACACTCACTCACCCATGAAGACATTGCTTTTCCTTTTTTAGAAAGATAAATGTTCAGCTTTGCTTTTTCCTTTTGCATATATTCTTCTTAATTATTGGGAGGCTGGAATGATTCGTTGAAGTTAATTTGTGAATGTCAGTAGTAGGGTTCCATTTAACTTTTGGAAGCTTAAAAGCTGTCCCTGAGTACCCCTAGAGAATACTCAAATAACTTAAATAACTTGAATGCTTTTAGGTAATAATGAAATTGGAGAGACTGGGAAGAACCCAGGACACAGGTGCTGTAGGGATCTGAATTGGCTTAGAATTTTCAAGAGTTGCAAGTTTGAAAGCACTGGAGTTAGTCTTGTGTCTCAGCCTCCATCTTCAGACCAAGCATCTTATCTGCATCTTACCATTCAATTAGAGTATGCATTCTTTCCATCTCTTCTTCCTAATTTTTTTAAGCATTTGGTCTAAGAGTCAACAAGCAGGAGGACTCTTAATGTTTCTTTTCTGAATTTCTAAGGCTAGATTCTCTAAAGCGCTTTTGTATCTCTGCCTGAATCCAGTAGCCCTTAGCAAATCATCAAAGAGTTGCATATTCCTAGTTCTCAAATTACAATAGCCAAGTTTTAAAATGAAACTTTTAGGGTTCTCATCCTCCTGCTGTGAAATACAAGTGGGAACTGGGACATGCTTCCAATAAAATTCAATTGGGAAAGAAACAAAAAAACCACATTTCAAAAAGAATCTCAGTGTCTCTCTTTAAAAAGAGTTTACCAACCAAGGCAGATTTCAAAATGTTTTCTCTCGTGCCCCAATATTGAAACTCTGATTGAGATTTGCAGGAAATTACAAGGATCAGGAAATGCAGGTGTCCAGTTCTCCCAAAGTCTTAAAACTTCTCTAGAGGTTAGTTGGTGTTTACGGCCATAAACCTTCCTCCTTTTCCTTCTGTAACATTTTCCATCTTAAGAAGGGTTGTCCCATTCAGCCGAGGAGCGTGTTGTCTGAGCAGCTGAATGGAATTACTACCAGTGGAAACTATGCTGCCAGAGGGGTTGATAAAGCGACTGGGAAGCAAACCTCGGCTGTTTTTTCCATTCTCCCCAAGCAAAGTTAATTAGCATAGGGAAAATGACTAAGGTGTTGACGTCACCTCTTTCCAGTAGAAACTTACACTTTGTCCCTGTCTGCCTGCAAGCATGCAGGACTTGACTCAGGAATTTGCTGTCCAAACAGGATGCTCTGAAGCTGGGCTTTTTTTTTACCCAGGGGGCTGGCCCTTGGTGCTTTATAAGTGCTGGCTCCAGAAAGAACCTACAGCCTCTTGGAAAGGAATCATCACACTTGGGACTTGACCGCCTGGGTCTCTAGTGCCTTCACTGTAAGAAAGCAAGATGCATTTTAGAAACTTTAACTACAGTTTTAGCTCCCTGATTGCCTGTGTGACAGACAGTGATATCTTCAGCGAAAGTGAAACCAGGGTAAGGCTCCTACTGTGACATGATTTTTTTGAGAGTTTTCAAAGCATTCTGCTAATGAGGACTGTTAAGTGAAATGCTTGGGGCCCTGCGGCTCTCTAGTGGGTTTGGGGGTTTTGAAATAAATCCAAACTATTTCGAGCCTTGAGAAGGAAAAGCTGTTGCCTGAGGAATTAACTGTGAAGAAATTTTTAAAGATCTCAGCATTTGAAAACATGCTGGACCAAGTAGCTTAGGAAGACAGCGTTTTGGCCTTGTGTGTTTTTCATTCTGTGCCTGTTGTAAGTAAACTTTTCAGAGGGAGGCATCTTCCTACCAGGAAGGAAAGACTTTGCTTTTACAGGTTGACTTCAGATTAATTTGATTTCATCTTAGGAAATGAAGATTGTAGAAATACTTATATGTCTGTAGGACCCACAAGGGCCGGTCTTAAGTTTCCAGATTTCTCCAGGCAGAGAAAATGCAGCCAAAGCAAAGGTTAAATTAGGAGTGGAATCAGTGTGCCTCTTGGGAGGCAGCTCTCATTGAGAGTGATTGATAAAATTAGTGAATCACTATACTTTTCTCCTTTATTTGATTAAAATGTAAGATTTTTCACCTGTAGCTACCCAGCTATCTAATTGATCTTTAATAATACCATATATAAATGGATTCTGTATGTTCTATTTGAGTGGTGGTATTTGCGTTATCTGTTTACTACCCTAAACCATATCGAGACATGAAGGTTTTTTTTTCTTTTTTAAAAACAAATTTAACTCCATATTGCGTGTGACCCTTTTAGGCTGGGACCATAGTTCTGGAACTAGTTTGGAGAGCACATCCTCTGTGTTTAAAGTACTGCAATGTCATTGTATTTAATACTAGCCTTCTATGAGTGAAATCATTATTTTTGTAATTATGCAGACTTATTATCTGACAACTATAATAACTAGATATTGGTTATTCGAGCAAATAAGATCATTGTATAAGAGAAGAGCATAATAGTAATCTAGATGTAAAAGACAATGTGAGTTGTCTTTTGCGCTGGTTCTGAGCTCTGACCTGTATTCTAAAAATTCATCCGAGTCATCTCTCCTGAATTCTGAATCAGAACTACACAGTTGGTCACAATGCCTATTGATGAGCTCATGTGAAATTCCAAATTCACACAGACACGCTTACACCAGAAACTTGCCCATGCTCTGGAGAGACAGCTGGATAAAGATAAAGCAGGAGGCGGCCAGGCCATGTCTGCCGCCAGGCGTCTGCGCTCCTTCACACCAGCCTCTGCAGAGCCCCTCCTGGGAAAGTCAGAGAAATTTCCATAAACTGAAGAATAGCCGGGGAGTGCAAGGAGAGCAGGCTTGTGAGTTGTTCCAGCTACCCCTTAATGACCGGCAAGTGGGGACAGGCTACTGTGTGTCCGTCCACAGCCCTGGGAGGGGCAGGCATCATTGTCCTGCCTTCCGGAGCTTTCTAGCAGTGCACATTCCAGAAGAAAGTCTCCTCTCTTATCCTGAATCCTCACTCCCACTACAGATGCAGTGCTTTTTCCATGGGTTTTCCAAGGTTCTCGGGGGATAGTGCCTGCTCTTCCGTGGAGAGGGCCAGCTGCTCAGGGCACAGGCACTGGGTCCCCCCTTCTCGCCAGCCCTTTTGATTTTCACATCGGCTCCCGCACCTGCCTTAAGACTAGTAAAAACACTCAGAATAAAAGCCCACGCAGTCTTCCTTGATGCTTTGCCCAGCTGATTCCCTCTCTGGAAGGAATCCTGAGGATTGCTGTGACCTCCTGCTCCCCTACTCACCCGGGGAACCAGCCCAGGGGCTGCTCAGAGCCTCACCCAGGAAACTGATGAGCTTTTTTTCCCTACAACCTGAACTTGCAATCCCCTAACTTGAGCTTTTCATTCTAAGAACTTTCCTCATTTTCACTAACCCTTATAACACTAGAGTGAGCTATGCATGTATATTAAAGCCAGCATGCAGAAAAGGGGCCATTTGTAATACATGAATTTTTAAGCCAGTATTATTTTAGAGAGTTAAATAATAACAGACTGAGATTAAAAAAAACATACTGGGAAGTTTTTAAAAACTCCTTCTTTTTAGAAATGCAAGACTTTTTATTAATTCCATTATTTTCAATTTCATAAAAATATTTTTCAAATTAGCTGCAGAGCTTTTAAGCTCTAAAGAAATATTTGGTGTACATATAATCATCCTAAGCTGTGCGGCAGGACTGGAGTTGGCTCAACCAGGAAAGGTCACAGGACATAAGAATTGTACTTCCCTGGAAAATGCTATTCTACTTTAAATAGAATGTTTCTGTTGCCCTAAGAGGTGTACTGGTGATTGTTCTGCTGATTAAATGAATTTAGTAACTCATCCCTTCTTACCTTTTTGTAAAATCGCCTGTATTAGGACTAAAAGGGACCATGTCCCCTAAAAGAAGAAAAGCTTTTCTCTAAGAAAAAAGTTAGGAATCCTTGAAATGAAGGACAATTCACTTCCTCAGTAAGAAATGTCCTCTAGCTAAGGGTCATATGCAGGTATATTTTAACCTCTTTTATTTTTATTGTTTTCAGGCCAAATTTGAGGCCCTCTTTAGGACATACGACAAGGATATCACCTTTCAGTATTTTAAGAGCTTCAAAAGAGTCAGAATAAACTTCAGCAACCCCTTATCTGCCGCAGACGCCAGACTCCAGCTGCACAAGACTGAGTTTCTGGGAAAGGAAATGAAGTTATATTTTGCTCAGGTGGGTCAGGTTCATTGCTAAGCACACTGCTCCCTTCTCCCTCCCACCCTGTTTTAAAGCAGCTTATCCAATATTATGATTGGACATTGATTGGAAACCCCAAGAATCCATCTGGAAAAAAGACAAAATTCATATTCTTGAATTTTCCATGTCTCAAGTGGTTAAGACACCGGAGTGTGTTTGAAAGCAGCCTCAGAAACAGCCCCTGAGCCTCTGGCATTGATAATGATGGGACCAGAAGCACCTTCTCTGCTCATTCAGGGAGCTGGTAGGGCACAGCAGTGAGGTCCCCTCACACCTTAAGATTTGTGCAGCAGGTTTCCATGAATTTGCTCTAGGTTTGGGGCTAAAACCAATTCCAGACAGAGGAGACCAGAGGGGTTCCTGGCTCATGCAGGTTCCCAGAGCATTCAGCAGAGCGTCAGGGTGTGCAAATGCCTGTGCTGCTCAGCACGCGACTAAAAGGAACATGAGTTCACATGCTAATAGCAGAGGCTAAGAAACCCTCCTGTTAGCAGAAGTCCTGGCCCCAGGGCCCCACGGTAGGAAGAGCAGGCCGTGAGTGGCAGTGCTTTTTCTCCTGCCTGCTCCCTTTCTCCCCCTCCTCTGGGGACTGCAGGACAGGTGTCTCACCTTCCAGGTGGCTCCCAAAGTTCCATCTATCATCCTAACAGAGGTTGACAGATTGTCAGGGGAGGAAAAAGGAGCTCAAGGCTGAGTGGGGGAACTCATGCCTGTAATCCTACTACTCTGGGAGGCCGAGGCAGGTAGATCACTTGAGCTCACAGGTTCGAGATCAGCCTACTAAAAATGAAAAACTGAGGCAAGAGGATCACCTGAGCCCAAGAATTTGAGGTTATGTGAGCTATGATGTCATAGCACTCTACCAAGAGCAACAAAGTGAGACTGTCTCAAAAAAAAAAAAAACGGGAGTTCAGGGTCTGAGTCCCTTCCACTTGCCAGGGCAGGAGGGAGTATGCTCCTTTCTGCACTGCAGGAGGTTTTATCAAAATAATTATAGTACTTCCAGGACCTTTTCTGGTCATTAAAATAATGGATATTCATTGTGAAAATTGTGGGGGGCAGAGTGGAATATCAAAGCACAAAGAAAACCTAAACCTGTGAGCTTCTGATGCCAAAGCTTTGTGGACCACCCTTGTGGACATCACCGATTAAATGTTTAAGCTCAGGGGCGGCGCCTGTGGCTCAAAGGAGTAGGGCGTCAGCCCCATATGCGTCAGCCCCATATGCCGGAGGTGGCGGGTTCAAACCCAGCCCCGGCCAAAAACTGTTCCTTACTATCATTTCTTTCAGTATCTTGGAAGGTAGATTTTCTTTTCATCCTCACATTTGGTGTCTCGTGGGGAGCCTGTGAGGTGGGAAGTATGGGTAAGCTGCTGGGTGTGGAGGCCTGGGAGCCGCCCCTTCTCAGGGTATAGCCTTCTGACCTTCCGCAACGACCTATGTGGTGTGATGAGCTGGGGGCAACTGATTCTAAGATCCCTTAGGACCTCAATAAGAGCCACTCTATTTTTCCTATGTATGTTAAAATCACCTCCGTTGATTTTCTGGCAGTCTGGGTGGAGCTTAATTCCTAGCAGTCATTGTGCCATGAGTGCCCCAGCCCTGGGAGGGATGGCATGGTGTCTGCACTGTAACCAGAGTTCAGACGTCCCTCGGCCTTCCCCTCCAGACAATGCTGCTAGTCATCTTGAACACACCTGTTCTGATGCCTGCCCATCCCGCCCTGTCCCCATCAGCTGCCATTGGGTGCTGTTGTCTTGCTAGCCGGTTCTTCTCCCAGACGGTGACCTCTGTCTGCCTCTCTCCTCAGACTTTACACATAGGAAGCTCACACCTGGCTCCACCAAATCCAGACAAGCAGTTTCTGATCTCTCCTCCCGCCTCTCCGCCGGTTGGCTGGAAACAAGTGGAAGATGCTACTCCAGTCATAAACTATGATCTCTTATATGCTATCTCCAAGCTGGGGCCAGGTAAGCAGTGCTCTCGGGTGGGGAGGGAGGCGGGAGAGACAAGGGCACTCATCTGTGCAGGGCAACAGCATCCCCATGGCCCTTTTTAGCTCTCCCATGATCCCGTGCAGTTGTGTTTTGTGAACTTCTGCATCTCTGCATTCATTGTTTCACATCCTGTGGCTCATACTGGGAGCACACCTGCCCACCACCTTCTCAGGACTGCTTGCAGCATCACAGACTGGAGCTGGTCACCGGGACCCTGCTCTGTGGGCCCCCATGTAGGTGTCCCGGGAAGCCCTTCCCTGTACCCACTGAGTACAGCCTGCGTGGGTGGCTGGACCCCCGGCCCCAGGTCCACTTACTCCCAGTGGGGAGGAGCAGTTAGACTCTGGAAAGGGAAAAATAGAGCCCTCTTTGGAAATTTCACTCTTAGTCAAGGTGATTTTGCCATTCTATTGGACAAGGGAAGGAGAACCATAGATCGTAGTGAAAAGGAGACCCACTCGTGCGTGCCCCACCTGGTGGCCCCACAGGGGCTCCCCTACTGAGCTGGCCGAAGAAACAGGAGATTTCTATCCTCTGAAGGGACACAGGCATTCGCACTGGGAGGCAGGGGCAGGTGCTTCAGGCTCTTTGTCCCCCCTCCCCACACAGACTTTCATCACAGAGTAAAAGACGCTTCCAACGGCACCTGGCCCACAGTCAGTAAAACGGTGGTGTCTTTGCTCCCTGCTAGGGTTCGGGTGAGGAGGCAGGAGTGAGGGAGTGCCCTGGGGCTTGGGGATATGACCCCCTCTCCTGCCCCGGCAATGGAGCAAGTCACATAAACGCTGAGCCCATCGCCTCTCCTTCCTTGGCAATCTGATGTTCTTTTGGCCTGAGGGTTTTATGTTCTCCGACCATCAGCAGTTTCATATTGAAAAAGAATGCATTTCTGCAAGCATTGCCTGAATGGAAATTCCCTCGGTGATAAAAAGTGAGACTCCCATTACATGCTGCTAATCAGGGCGTGAAGGTCAAGATGGAAATGGCCATCGGGAGGTGCAGAGCTTAGCAGGGCAGGAATGATCTCCACCTGGGGAGGGGTGTCAGACCCTTCCAGAGCCAAGAGATGCTGAAACATTCTTAACACTCCAGAATCTGCCACACCCTTTCCAGAAGACTTGCCAGAGAAGCCTTTTTAGAAATTAGACCTCATAAAATCAATTTGCCCTCAGTTCACGCAACAGTAAGCTTAAGTAATAGTTCGTATTTCGGTTGTGCTTTGCAAACAATGGGATTGCAGAGACTTGACAAATATGCTCCTACACCCTGAGTTTTCTAGATTTGGACAGATTGGCAAATAAGTAAGGATTTATAATGAGGCTTTTAAAGGTGTCTGGGGTCTGTCTGATCTCCTAAACTTGAATTCCCTCTCTGAGAGAGCTGAGGTGTTCTCACCTTTTCAAATTCAATTACACTAACATTCCAGTCCCTTGGGTGTGGGTTTAAGAAAAGGCCAGCACCTTCTTTGTCAGTAAAAGTCCCTTTGGGGTTTACAGTAGACAACCAGGCACTTGAACTGCTCTTCCCAGTTGGAAATCTACCACTTGAGGGTCACACACTGGTGGGTAAGGGACCTCCTTCCCCACTCAGAACTGCAAAGAAACCCTGCGTACCAAGCCCTGAAGAAAACCTTGCCCACAGCCTGGGGTGGAGCAAGCTAAGCAAAACTCCGCAGCCCTGTTTCAGATTTCAAGAGCATTTCCAATAGGCCTCTATTCTTCAACACAATTCTGGTGTGGTGAGCCCAGGAACAGGTGCCTGTGTGCATTTACTGATGCCCTTGGTTTCAGGAGGTGGATGCCTCTGCCTCTGCCCTCCTGTTTTACACAGCAGGAGACTGAGGTGCACAGGGTGGCAGAATAAAGTGCCCGTGAGCCCCAGGTACTAGGCGTTGAACTCAGAGCCACTGCCACCCACCAGCACTTAGTGCCTCCCACCAGCACAAAGATAGAGGCTCTTCCTGTGGCCATCCCTCCCTGTCCTAAAGAGAGGCCCAGCTCCTTTGCTCAGCATCTCCAGGTTTTTCAGCTGCAGAAAGTCTACCCCAGCCCTGCTGGACCAGAATGGCCTGACCTTGACTAAACCTGGCAGAACCCAGGCTCCCATGGGACTCCTGGTTCTGAGGGGACTAGTGGTAGTTATGAGAAATGGCTGATGCTCCCCTGCTGCAGTGAGGCCACCCGGGTGAGTCAGGGCCTCCTGACAGCTCGTGTTCCCTGGTGTGCTCTGTGACCCACAGTGGAGCTTCAAGGCGTCTATCTCCAAATATGTTTATTCCTTCAACATCTTTTTCTAAACTGATGTTTCTTACACCACACTTGGGGACACGCTGACTGGGGAGTCCTCTGGGAGTTTAGGATGCCTGGTAGGCATGATAAGTGTTAACTACAAAAGAAGTTTTCTCCTAGACCTTTCCTATGCCGGGACTTGCACATTTCACTGGAAGCCAAGTCACGTGCAGTGGAAATGCAGTAGAACCTCCATAGTTGACCACTTCCCTTTACTTACATTGACCTAATTTTCACAGACTGGACATGTACCACATGTGCATATCAGTACAGTAGACCTAGCTCCTTATGGTGGCCCCTTCACTACAGTTCCTTGGGTGGTCACCTGCCAGGGGTTCTAGTGTGTATCTTTTTCTGAAATACCAATCCAGAATGTGTCTGGCTGTGTCTCTCAGCCCGCTGCATGTTCCTGGGAGCCTGGCCAGGGAGAGCCCCCCTGCTCCCGTATGGGTTTGCTTCTGACTCCCAAGGACTCATCGGAGTTACCCTGCAACTCTTTCCTGTCCCTAGGGGAAAAGTATGAATTGCACGCGGCGACCGACACCACACCCAGCGTGGTGGTCCATGTGTGTGAGAGCGACGAAGAGAAGGAAGAAGAAGAGGAGATGGAGAGGATGAAGAGACCCAAGCCAAAAATTATCCAGACGCGGAGGCCGGAGTACACGCCTATCCACCTGAGCTGAGCTGGCGCATGGACGAGGGAGCATTCCAAGTCATACTCACGGGGAGGAATCTTTTACTGTGGAAGTGGCCGGTCACAACTTTGGAGGTGGCAGCCGTGATCTCGTGCAGAAATCCCAGTTCACGTTGCTCAGAAGAGAATCAAGGCTTTGTTTCCTTGTTCTAATGCTGCACATCAGTCAATGTTCACGGCACCCGAGAATGTCTTGGGCCAATCACTGAGTCCGAGGTGATCACACAAGGACACCTGGGACCGTCTTGAGAAAACAGATATCGATAGTGTTTTGTACTTGTTCTTTTCTGGTAGGTTCTGTTTTTGCCAAAGGCAGGTTGGTCAGTAGGTCCGGGCAGAGCTCTTTGTGTTTCTAACCAGCCTACAGGGTCGACTCTCTGCCGGCGGGAAGAGACACCACGCAAAGCCGCCTAGTGCAGAAAGGTCGTGGAAACAACGCCAATGCAATGTGGACGTTGTAGCGTTTCATTTCTTCCCTCATGTTCTAATGTTTGTGCATGTATATTACTGATTTTCAAGGCTAACCTTTGTTCGTATATGAAGTTAATGCCATTGTTGTTTTACATCTCTGGGAAGCTAGGAAAGCTTTTGGAAAACACATCACTTTTCCATCTGGATTCTAAACTCTGCGACAGCATTCACACGTGATCTCCACCTGGAATCCACTCACTCCGCATCCTACACAGAGCAACATGTAACTTGTGCTTTTGCAAAAGAAATTGCCCCAAAGTTCCTCTGTAGAGTTTAGCTCATGTCATTCAGAGAATAGCAGTTTCACTGCCAACTTGTAGTGAGTGAGAAATTTTAGTTTAGGTATTTGGGGTTGGACATTGGTTTCCATTATTTCTTTTACATGGTGGTTTATATACATCAATCACAGCCAAAAACCTTTCTCGGAACTGTTGGTTGAGATAGTTAATTTTTTGCCCCACTAAGACATCAAGATACACTTGTAAATAAAGCTGATAGCATATATTCATACCCGCTGTACACTTGGGTGAAAAACATGGCAGTGAAAGAATAGTGTAAGATGTGTTAACATACCTGTGAATCCTATGTTGTAGAAAATACCGTTCACATGTTTAACGGGACTGGAGTTCAAAGCATGTAAAGTGGCTAGCAGATCCATGGTGACATGAGAGGGATGCAGTGCCTTTCCCCATTAATTCCTGATGGAATTGTTATACTAGGTTAACGTTCGTAATTTTTTCTAGCTGTAATGTGTATGTCTTCTGGTAAATAGGTATTATATTTCGGCCTTACAATACCATAACACAGTTTGTCATTTTGAAATGCCTAATGCCAAGTGACGCTGCATGCTTTGGAAATTTGAAAGATGGTTTTCTTTGCGAAGCAAATATGTTTGCATTAAATGCTTTGATTGTTCATATCAAGAAATTGATTGAATGTTCTCAAAACCCTGTTTACAGTACTTGGTAAGAGGGAGCCGGTAAGGAAGAGACCATTACATTGCTGTTCAAGTGTTTCTAGTTAAGTGC
>CAUYON010112420.1:0-17139 GCA_963573935.1 Arctocebus calabarensis | reverse complement strand
TTTTCATATAGTAAACGAGAAAATATCATGAATGGTATGTCAATCAGGTTGATAAAATATCTCAGATTGTATGTGAAGCCCCCACACTGTACCCCATGGTTGAACTAATGTACACAACTATGATTCAATAAAAAAAAAAATGTAAAAAAAAAGAAGTGAAAAACATGAATAGTATAGGTAGAGTGAACTGTATGTCTTCACCTATGATCCGATTATTTTGATTATACTCCCAAAGAGAAGAAAAAATTTGAAAGTCCATGACAAATAGGCTCATTAAATGTTCAGCACAAAGTAAATGCATGGAATATATATCTGTAGGTGCAGGATCAGATGGTCAGTGTTCAGTGTGCACAGAGATTGCTTATAGATTTACAAATTACTTCAATCAGAAAAAAGCAGTAATACCACGTTTAAGATGACGAAGTTGCTGATTCATGATAAGGCATTTCCCCTGGTTTTCTATTTGACATGAAGAGACAACTCATAACCACACAAAATTAACAAATTCAGAGCTCACATGGTACTGATAAGAGGATATCAGAAAGCTTTTTCTGCATATTAAGGGTGCTGTATTATTCAATCTACAGAGCAATATTTCCAGGACTAGAATTTGACCAAAACAACTTTTGTTCAGTATAGATTCAAGTTAGAACACTCATTCAGTTTTTTTTCTTACTACCCATATACAGAATAATGTATTTTTTCTTTAAAATATGTTCCAATTAAAACTAACAGAAGGGAGGCTCGGCACCTGTATCTCTACAGGTAGGACACCAGCCACATACACTGGAACTGGCAGGTTTGAACCCAGCCCGGGCTTGCCAAACAACAATGACAACTACAACCAAAAAATAGCCAAGCATTGTGGTGGGCACCTGTAGTCCCAGCTACTTCAGAGGCTAATGAAAGAGAATAGCTTAAACTCAGGTGTTTTTGGTTTCTGTAAGTTGTGATGCCACAGCACTCTCCTAAGGGTGACAAAGTGAGACTCTGTCTCAAAAAAAAAAAAACTACCAGAGGGACTTGTATTTATACTTTGAGATAATATTTATGATTTGAGAGGCTAATAGGCTTTTCAAGGCCTCTTTTCCAAGACTTTCAATGCACTGTTTTTTTGGTTTGTTTGTTTGTTTTTTGATCATCATTATTGTGCCATTATACAGTGAATCCCAAAGGTTGCTATACATACAACATAAGGAATATGGGAAAGTGTAAATAACATACGTTTATTTATAAAATATTCATTACAAAATTTTATAAAGTATATATGTACTTATAAATTAATATAAAAATGTTAAAAATGTATAATATAATATAATATACAAGTTCATTAAATTTGCTATGTATGGAGATCTTTGAGACCCCTTATATTTTTAATGAATTTTTAATCTCACATACTATATGAAACAGCAATGGTGAATATGTATAACCAGAACCAAAAATGAAATTCTTCTGAAACTAGATTTTTTTCTTATATTTTGGAATTCATTTAGGGTACAAAGAATAAGGTTACACTGATTGCATTTGTTAGATAAAGTTCAAATTATGATTGTGTCCTACTCCCAAGAGGTGTGCTATACATGTGACTACCATCCTACTCTCTCCTCCCATCTCCCCAATCCCTCATACCTCTACGTCCTCTTGTATTAGCTCATCTACCACCTTCATATTAGAATAGAGTACATTGGCTTCTTGTTTCTCCATTATTGTGATGATTTACTAAGAAGAATGTGTTCTGACCTCTATGCAGGTTAATATAAAAGATGTAAAGTCTCGATAATTTTTAGTGGCTGAGGAGTATTCTGTGGTATACATAGCTACAGATTATTAATCCATTCCTGGGTTGGTGGGCACTTAGGCTGTTTCCACATGCTGACAATTATAAATTGAGCTGCAATAAACAGTCTAGTGCAAATGTCATTATGATAAAAGGATTATTTTCTTTTATGTAGATGCCTGGTAATGGGATTGCAGGATTACACCAAATGTCTAATTTGAGTTCTTTGAGGATTCTCCATACTTCCTTTCCAAAAGGTTGTATTAGTTTGCAGTCCCACCAGCAGTGTAAAAGTGTTCCCTTTGAGACTTTGAGATGTGGACCTTTCTCACTGGGGTTAAGTGATATCAGAGGATAATTTTAGTTTGGATTTCTTTGATGATTAGGGGCCATGTGCATTTTTTCATATGTTTAACAAACATATGTCATCTATCTTCTTTAGAGAAGGTTCTATTTTCTATTTGTTTCTCTTGCCCAGTGATATATGGGGATTGTTGGGCTTTTTTTTTTTTTTTGTAGTTTAATTTGAATTCTCTATAGATTCTAGCTATTGAGATTTTGCCAATTTGTAATATGCAAATATCTTTTCCAATTCTGAAGGTTGTCTATTTGCCTTGATTGTTGCTTCCTTAGCTTTACAGAAAGAAGATTTTTCAGTTTAATTATGTCCCCATTGATTTTTATTTTTGTTGTTGCTGTAATTGCTTGGAAGTTTTCTTCATAAAATCATTCCTTAGCCTGATATCTTCAAGAGTTTTCCCCACACTTTCTTCGAGGATTTATATTGTTTCATGCCTTGTATTTAAATCTTTCATCTATCTTTAATCAAGTTTTGCTAAGTGGTGAGAGTTGAGGGTCAAGTTTCAGTCTTTTACATGTGGTTATCCAGTTCTCCCACCACCATTTATTGAATAGAAATTGTATTGTCCAGTATATGTTCTTGTTTAGTTTACCAAAGATCAGGAGGCTGTAAGATGTTAGTTTCATTTCATGATTTTCCATTCAGTTCCAAATGTCAATGTCTTTATTTTCGTGCCAATACCATTCTGTTTTGATCAACATAGTCTTATAATATAGCCAAAAGTCTGTTACAGTGATATTCTTGGCTTTCTTTTTATTACTAAGAATTGCCTTTACTACACAGGAATTCTTCTGGTTCTATACAAAATGAATGAATATTTTTTTCCAAATCTTGAAAGTATGATAATCTTATTTTAATGGGGATTGCATTGAACCAATAGATTGCTTTGAGTCGTATAGAAATTTTGAGAATGTTGATTCTTCCTCTCCATGAGCATGGTATGATCTTCCATTTGTTAATATCTTCTGCTATTAATTCTCTTAAAGTTTCATGAAGTTCTTTGTAGAGTTCCTTCACCTCTTTAACTATATATATTCCTAGGTATTTCGTTTTTTTTGAAGCTACTGTGAAGGGAAGTGTGTCCTTGATTAGCTTCTTATCTTGGCTGTTTTTGAAATATACAAAGGCTACTGATTTGTGGTCATTGATTTTATATCCTGGGACATAGCTGTATTTTTGGATCACTTCCAGGATTCGTGTGGTTGAGTATTTGAGGTTCTCTAAGTATAAGATCATATCTTTGCAAAGAGCACTAGTTTGATCTCCTCTGCCCCAATAGGGTGCCCTTTATTTCCTTCTCTTGCCTGATTGCATTGGCTAGAACTTCCAGCACTATGTTAAATAGTAGTGGCTATAGATAACAACCTTGCCTAGTTCTAGTTCTAAGGAGAAAAGTTTTCAGTTTTACTCCATTCAGTATATAGCTGTGGTTTGTCATAGATGGCTTTAATCAGATTCTGAAATGTGCCACGTGTGCCTATATTCTAAAGTTTTCTAATTAGAAAAAGATGCTGGATTTCATCAAATGCTTTTTCTGCATCTATTGAGAGGATCATATGGTCTTTGTTTTTGCTTCTGTTGATAGATTACATTTATGGATTTGTATATATTAAACCAGCCTTGCATCCCTGGGATGAAGCCTACTTGTTCATAATGAATGTTTCTTTTAATGGGTAGCTGAAATCTGTTGGGTAGAATTTTATTGAGAATTTTTGCATCTATATTCATTAGTGAGGTTGGTCTGAGGTTCTCCTTTAGTTGGGTCTTTTCCTGGTTGTTATCATGGTGATGTGTGCTTCATAGAACACGTTGGAGAAGATTCTTTCCTTCTCACTTTTTTTGGAATAATTTCTGCAGTATGATTATAAGCTCTTCCTTGAAGATTTGATAGAATTCTGGTGTGAAGCCATCTATACAAGGAAATTTTTGGTTTTTGGTTGGGAGATATTTTTTAATTGTTTATTCAGTCTTAGTTCTTGAAATTGGTCTGTTCAAGAGATCTATTTCTTCTTGAGTAAGTCTAGGGAGAGGGTGTGATTCCATATCTTGATCTGTTTCCTCCATACTGTCAAATTTCTCTTTTAGTACTCAGAGATGACCTCTTGTATATCTGTGGCATTTGTTGTTATTTTCCCTTTTGTAATTTCTGATTCATGTTATTAGAGATTTCACTTTTCTTTTTCCAGTTAATCTGGCCAAAGTTTTATAGATTTTATTTATTTATTCAAAAATAAAACTTTTGTTAATTTTCTGAATGATTCTTTTGTTTTCAATTTCATTAATCTCTGATTTAACTTTGTTTTTTTCCTTTCTTCTGGTGGGTTTGGAATTAGATTTTTCTTCATTTTCTAATTCTATAAGCTGGTTCATGAGTTTGATGATGGGCTCTCTTTCTCTTTTTGGAATGTAGGCATCTAATGCAATGAATTTCCCTCTTAAAATTGCTTTTGCTATATCCCACAGGTTTTGGTAACTTGTGTCTTCATTGTTGTTTTGTTTCAGGAACTTAATGATTTTCTCTTTTCTCTTTCTGAACCCAACTATCATTCAGCACAACGTTGTTTTATTTCCAAGTCTTTGTGTCGGGATGAATGTTGTTGTTGAAGTTGAGTTCCCCCTTCATTGCCTTGTGATCGGAGAAGATACAAGGTATAATTTCTATTCTTTTAATTTTGCTGGATTTTGCTAAATGTTTTATTTTAATTTTTCTATTCTTTTAAGTATGATTTGTATACTAGCATATGGTCAATTTTAGAGTACATACTATGGGCTGATAAGAAAAATGTATATTCCTTAAAAAAAATGTATATTCCTTAAAATGTGTTAAAAATGACAGAAGGGTAATTTAAAATACAGATAATGAAAACAATAAAGGAAATTGCTGAGAAAGTGGAAAACAATAAAAAAATGAAAGAAATTGCTGAGAAAGTGATTAATAACCAAAAGGAAATACAAAAGCAGAATTAAATGAGAGATGAATGATATGAAGAATATAAAAAGGATATAGCAGAGCTGAAGGGACTGAAGCAGTCAATTAGGGAACTTAAGGAGTCAATAAAAAGTATAAACAACAGATTACATCATTCAGAAGAAAGAATCTCAGAGGTGGGGAATAGGGTTCTTGAGACAACTCAGTTAAAGAGGCTGAAAAGAAGAGAAAGAAAGCAGAAAGTTCACTGACAAAATTATGGGACTTTATGAAGCGTTCAAATATATGAGTTATTGGTATCCTTGAAGGGGAAGAAGAATTCCCCAGAGGAATGGAAGCCATTCTAGAGAATATTAAAAATGAAAATTTCCCAAATATCACCAAAGATTCTGACATACTCCTTTCAGAGGGATATCGGTCCCCTGGTTGCTTCAACTCAAATAGAACTTCTTCAAGGAACATTGTGATGAATTTATATAAAGTCAAGACAAAAGAAAAGATCTTGCAAGCTGCCAGGAGTAAGTGCCAACTGACTATAGGGGCAAACCTATCAGGGTGACCACAGACTTCTCTAATAAAACTTTTCAAGCCAGAAGACAATGGCTTGAAAAGTTTTGTTTATCTATCTTTAACCTACTTAAATAGAACAATTTTCAGCCTAGAATTCCATACCCCGCCAAGAATTCTCTTCCCCCTCCATTTTGAGCTTTAAAATTGATGGAGAAATCAAATCTTTTATTGATATCAAACATTGAGGAAATTTGTCACAACAAGACCAGTTTTACAGGAAATATTTCCACCTGTCCTACATACTGACCATCACATGGACTTTCAGCAAAGTAAACAGCCAGAAAATATAGGACAGAACCTAGTTTCCTCAATGATGCAAAAGATACAACTAAAACCGACCTTCACAAAATAAGATGAATAGAACACTACCACACTTATCAATTATCTCAATAAATGTCAATGGCTTGAATTTCCCCCTGAAGAGGCATAGATTGGCTGATTGGATTAAAAAACACAAGCCATCTATTTCCTGTCTGCAGGAAACACACCTCACATCAAAAGACAAATTAAACTCAGTGTTAATGGGTGGAAGTCAATTTTTCAGGCAAAAGGAACTCAGAAGAGAAGATAGGTTGGAAACTTATTATCAGATACATGTGGATTTAAAGCTACTAAAATTAAAAAAGATAATGATGGTCACTTCATACTGGTTAAGGGAAAAATACAAGAAGACATTTCAATTAAAGTTATTTATGCACTCAATTTAAATGCACCCAGATTCTTCAAACAGACCTTGCTAGTCTGAGCAATATGATATTCTATAACACCATAATAACAGGGGACTTGAACACCCCTCTCTCAGAGCTGGACAGATCCTCTAAACAGAAATTAAATAAAGATATTAGAGATTTAAATGAGACTTTAGAACAACTGTGCTTGACAGATGTATATAGAAAGCTCCATGCCAAAGATATAGAATGTACATTCTTCTCATTGTCCCATGGAACATTCTCCAAAATTCATCATATGCTAGGGCACAAAACTAATCTCAGCAAGATCAAAAGATTTGAAATACTACCTCGCATTTTTTCAGACCACAAGCCACTAAAAGTGGAACTCAACTCCAACAAAAATGCTCAACCTCACACAAAGGCATGGAAGTTAAACAATCTTATGCTGAATGACACTTGGGTGCAGGAAGAAATAAAAAAGGAAATCATTAACTTCCTTGAATATAACAACAATGACAATACAAACTACCAAAACCTATGGGATACAGTTAAAGCAGTCCGGAGAGGAAAATTTATCACGTTAGAAGCCTATATTCGAAAAACAGAAAGAGAGCGCATTAACAAACTCACAATCCATCTGATGGAATTGGAAAAAGAAGATCAATCTAAGCCTAAACCCAGCAGAAGAAAAGAAATATACAAAATTAAATCGGAGATCAATGAATTGAAAACAAAAGAATCATTCAGAAAATAAATGAAACAAGGAGTTGGTTTTTTGAAAAATAAATAAAATATATAGGCCTTTGGCCAGATTAACTAGAAATAAAAAGGTAAAATCTCTAGTAACATCAATCAGAAATGATAAATTGGAAATAACAACTGATGCCACTGAAATAAGAGATTATCTCTGAATACTATCAGAAACTTTATGCCCAGAAATTTGATAATGTGAAGGAAATGGATCAATATTTGGAATCACATTGTCTTCCTAGACTTAGGCCAAATGAAGTAGATCTCCTGAACAGACCAATTTCAAGCACTGAGATCAAAGAAACAATAAAAAATTTCCCAACAAAAAAATGCCCTGCTCCGGATGGCTTCACACCAGAATTTTATCAAACTTTCAAAGAAGAGCTTATTCCTATACTACAGAAACTATTCCAAAAAATTGAAGGACTCTTCCCCAATACTTTCTATGAAGCAACTATCACCCTGATACCAAAACCAGGTAAAGACCCAATTCAAAAGGAGAATTTCAGACCAAGTTCACTCATGAATATTGATGCAAAAATTCTCAACAAAATCTTGGCTAACTGATTACAGCTTATCATCAAAAAAGTCACACATCATGATCAAGTAGGTTTCATCCAAGGGATGCAGGGTTGGTTTAATATTCCCATAACGTTATTCACCATATCAATAGAAGCAAAACCAAGGTTGCAGAATATGATCTTCTCAATAGATGCAGAAAAAGCATTCGATAAAATTCAGCATCCTTTTCTAATTAGAACACTGAGAAGTATAGGTATAGGTGGCATGTTTCTTAAACTGATCGAGGCTATCTATGAGAAACCCACAGCTAATATGTTACTGAATTGAGTAAAACTAAAAGCTTTTCCTCTTAGAACTGGAACCAGACAAGGTTGTCCTCTGTCACCATTACTATTCAACATAGTGCCGGAAGTTCTAGCCAATAAAATTAGACAAGACAAGAAAATAAAGGGCATCCAAATGGGAACAGAGGAGTTCAAACTCTCCCTTTTTGCTGATGATATGATCTAATACTTAAAGAACCCCAAAGACTCAACTACAAGACTCTTAGAAGTCATCAAAAAATACAGTAATATCTCAGGGTACAAAATCAATGTCCCCAACTCAGTTGCCTTTGTATATGCCAATAACAGTCAAGATGAGAGTTTAATTAAGGACACAACTCCCTTCACCATAGCCCCAAAGAAAATGAAGTACTTAGGAATATACCTAACAAAAGAAGTGAAAGACCTCTATAAAGAAAATTATGAAACCCTAAGAAAGGAAATAGCACAGGACTTTAACAAATGGAAGAACATAACAGGCTCATGGCTGGGAATAATAAACAGTGTTAAAATGTCTATACTTCCCAGAGCAATTTACCAATTCAATGCTATCCCTATTAAAATACCAACATCCTACTTTCAAGACCTGGAAAAAATGATTTTGCACTTTGTATGGAACCAGAAAAAAAAAAAAAACGTACAGATAAGGCAGTTCTTAGTAATAAAAACAAAGCTGGGGGTATCACCATACCAGATTTTAGGCTTTATTACAAGGCCATAGTGGTCAAGACAACATGGTACTGGCATAAAAATAGAGATATAGATACTTACAATCATATAGAAAACCTGGAAATGCAATCAACAACTTACAGCTATCTAATCTTTGATAAACCCAACAAGAGCATTCACTGGGGGAAAGACTCCCTATTCAATAAATGGTGCTGGGAGAATTGGATATCTATATGTAAAAGACTGAAACTGGATGCGCACCTTTCTCCACTCAAAAACATTGGTTCAAGATGGATAAAGGACTTAAATTTGAGGCATGAGATGATAAAAATACTCAAAGAAAGAATTGGAGAAACACTGGAAGATATTGGCCTGGGGAAAGACTTTATGAGGAAGACTGCCATGGCAATAGCAACAACTGCAACAATAGACAAATGGAACTTAATTAAACTGAAAAGCTTCTGTACAGCCAAGGAGACAACAACCAAAGCAAATAGACAACCTACCCCTACCCAATAGGAAAGGATATTTGAACATTTTGAATCTGACAAAAGTTTAATAACCAGAATCTATACAGAACTTCAATTAATCTACAAAAAAAAAAAAACAACACAACAATCCCATACATCAATGGGGAAGAGAGATGAATAGAATCTTCTCTAAACATGACAGATGAACGGCCAGTAAACACTTGAAAAAATGCTCATCATCCCTAAGTATTAGAGAAATGCAAATTAAAACCATCCTAAGATACCATCTAACTCCAGTGAGAATGGCCTATATCACAAAATCTCAAAATTGCAGATGTTGGTGTGTATGTGGGGAGAAAGGAACACTTTTACACTGCTGGTGGGACTGCAAACTAATACAACCTTTTTGGAAGGAAGAATGGAGAAAGCTCAAAGAACTCAACCTAGACCTCCGATTTGATCCTGCAATCTCATTACTGGGCATCTATCCAGAAGGAAAAAAAGTTATTATAAAGACACTTGTACTAGGATGTTTATTGCAGCCCAATTTACAATTTCTAAAAAGTGGAAACAGCCTGAATGTCCTTCAACCCAGGAATGGATTGGTAAGCTATGGTATATGTATACCATGGAATATTACTCAGCCATCGAAAACAATGGAGACTGCAGCATATGTACTAACTTGGATGGAAGTAGAACATATTATTCTTAGTGAAACATCACAGGAATGGAGAAGCATGAATTCTATGTACTCAACTTTGATTTGAGGACAATTAATGGCAATTAATGACACAGTGGGCCATGGGGGAAGGAGAGAGCAGACAGAGAGAAAAGGTGGAGAGGGAAAGAAAACTTAAAAAAAAAAAAAAGGAAAGAAAATAGTGACTAATTCTCACATAAATTGGATTCAATTTTGACCAAGTATATTACTTAAACATTAATTTTTAATTCAACTTGTCAATATATTGTTTAGGAAATTGCATCCTCATTTATAAGTGAAATATGTTTGTAATTTCCCTTTATAACAATATGTTTTTTTCCAATTTCAATATCAGGTGTATCCAGATCAAGTAGAATGATTTTGAAATAGCTCTTCTTTTTCTATTGCCTATAAGATTTGTCATGATCTGTTTTTGAAACTCTCTTTTACTTTTATTTATATAATATTGGATGTCTATTTTTTGAAACTTTGGGAACAATAAGAAGTTAACTGATGGCTTCATAGTGAGCCTCAGAGTCTAAGCATTCTATAATAGATATACTCTTATTTAATAGACAATGTGAACATTACTTACTTGGCATTATTATTACTAATATTGCTTAATATTTCAATGCAGTAATCATCTGTTTTCTTTTGTGAATATATTTATCTTCGTTCATTCTTTCCATGGTTATTTCTAGTCCTTATCTTAAACATTGTTATGGTTATTAAATTTTAAGCCTTTTAAATTCTGTGAAGGCAAAAAGTGGAAATCTAATAAACACATGTATATGTAAAAATAAAAAAATAGTAATAAATCATGCTGAAGACTATTATACTGCCCTAGGACAGGAAGAATCCTCGGTGGGTGAGGTTTTTATTTATGTTATTTTCATCTTCATGTCCACAGAACCCACTATGTAATTTAAGTGGTTTGCATGCAGCACCTACCCAATAAAAGCTTGTTGACCTGAAAAAAAAAATGAAAGAAAGAAAGAAAGAAAGAAAGAAAGAAAGAAAGAAAGAAAGAAAGAAAGAAAGAAAGAAAGAAAGAAAGAAAGAAAGAAAGAAAGAAAGAAAAATGTATATTCTTTAGCTTTGGGATGGTGCTATCTGTATATGTCTATTAATCCCATTTGTTCTCCATTCACATTTAAGTCCTTTGTATCTTTATTGACCTTCAATTTGGAGGATCTGTCCGATTGTGTCAGAAGGTTCTTAATGTTCCTGACTATTATGGTGTTTTGTGATATCATATTGCTCAGACACATCAAGATCTGTTTAATAAATCTGGGAGCATTTAAGTTGGGTGTATATTTATTTGAAATTGAAATGTCTTCCTATTGTATTGTTCCTTTGACCAGTATAAAGTGTCCAGATTTGTCTTTTTTAACTTTAGTTGCTTTACATCTGCATGTATCTGAAAATAAGAATGCAACCCCTCCTTTCTTCTGATTTTCATTTGCTTGAAATAGTATTTTCCATCCTTTAACTTGAGTCTTAATTTGTCCTTCAAGGCTAGGTGTTTCTCCTGGAGAAAGAATATGACTACTAGTGTTTTTTTTGTCCAATCAGCCAGTCTGTGCTTCTTCAGTGATGAATTCAGTACATTGACATTTATTCAGAGCTTTGATAAGTGTGGTAGAGTTCTATTCATCTTTTTTTGTGAAAGTCCATTCTGTAATTTTATCATTTGTGTCACTATGTACTCTAAGTGTTAACCTTTAGCTTCTGGGAATTTACTTTGCTGGTGGTCCATTGTCATGATCAGTCTTGAGAATAGGTCTAAGAATTTCCTGTAGAGCTAATCTTGTTATGGCAAACTTCCTCAGTGCTTGTACATACACAAAAGTTTTGATTTCTCCATCAATTTTGAAAGTTTAGTTTGGCAGGATATCGAATTCTGGGCTGAAAATTGTTTTGTTTAAGAATGTTGAAGGTGTATGACTATCCTCTTCTGGTGTGGAAGGTTTTAGTTGAAAAGTCTGCTGTCATCTTAATGGCTCTTCCTCTGTAGGTCAGTTGGTGCTTACTCCTGGATGTTTGAAGAATTTTTTCTTTCATCTTTACTTTGGACATTTTCTATATACTGGATCCTGGAGAGACTCTGCTTAAGTTGAGATGACCAGGGGTTTCATATCAATCTAAAAGGAGTGTGTCAGAATCTTAGTTAAAACTTGTAAAGTTTTCATTTATGATAGTCTTCAGTAAAGCTTCCATTCCTTAGGGACAATCTTCTTCCCCTTCAGGAATCCCTAATATTCATATGTTTGAATGCTCTGTGGATTCTTGTAGTTCTCTAAGCACCTGTTCTGCTTTGTCTCTCTTCTTTTCTGTCTCTTTAACTATTTGGGTTAACTCGAAAATTTTATTCTCTAACTCAGTTCTTTCTTCTTCATGGTCTAACCTATTTTTTGATACTTTCTATTGCATCTTTACATTTCCTGACTGTCCCTTTCATTTCTTTAAACTCTGTCATATCCTTTCTATATTTTACATATCTCCTGTCCAACTTTTGGTTTTGTATTTCCATTTTCTCATCCATTCTTTTTATTGTCCTTATTATCTATATTTCATGTTCACTTTCTGTCAAGATCATTCTTTATAGGTGCAGTCTTCTGCATTAGCTGCCTCATGGTCCCTTGGGGGAGTTCCTCTGTTTTTGTTTTTCATGTTGCCTGAATTTTTCTGTTGGTTCCCCCTCATGTGTTATTTCTTTTTCTTCCCTTCCTTTTCTTCATTTTGCTTTTCACTGCCTCCTTTGTTTCACTTAGAAGGTGTGGCTCCTGATGACGTTATGTTGCAGTATGTCGCCAGGACACCAGGTGGGGCTATGGTCCTTATTTCAATCTTAGTTGCCTTTAATGATCGCCTGATTGTTTCCTCAGCATTCAGACCCTGCTGAATTGGAATCTATAAGATCATAAGAATCCTTCAGGGGCAGGTCGCACAGTCCTCCCTGACTCCCATTCCCATGGGGTGTGGGATTCCCTTATCCTGTCCCAAGAGTGAGTACTGATCTCACCCAGTGGAATTAATATGGCTGTACTCCTGGCCCCTGTTAAGACTTTCTCACGACCTTCCCAAAATGACAACGCCCTAGCCACCAAAACTGTCTCAATATGTCAAACCTATGGTAAATCCACTCCAACCAACATTCTAATCTGGTTGCTGTATACTGTTTGAGTTCGCCCACTTTTCCAACCTTTCCACTCAATATGCAGCTTCCCCTAATAACTGAAAGCACCAGGAAGGCTTCCTCCTGTCCTGGACCTCTGTGGGGGTGGAGGGGCCTCAGCTGATCCCTACTGCTCACAATCACTTGCCTAATTTATCAGATTTCCACCGCTCCAGATTATAGGCTGTATCCAGCTCACCATCTCCTCCCTGTGCTCCCTGATCTATGACTCTATTTAAGATACCCTTGCCAGTTATGGCTGGTTTGTCTCTTTTTCCCCAGTCGTTCTAGGAAAGCTTAGCTGAGTGATCCTTTTGGTTGGTCATCTTGCTCTGCCCACCTCCCCCCAAAACTAGATAGTTCTTATGGTCTTTCATACAGGACCTATAGGCAGTTCTATATCTGTTCTTCAGCTCAGAAAATATGGAGGCACTTTTTTGGTGAAGTGTTGGTTTGGTGAAGTATGGGAGAGTTTCTAAGTTTAAAATTGTATCATTTTGTCTAAAAAAAGCATTTTCTTAAAATGGAAGCCTTTTATGAAACTATATAGTAAGGTGAAAAGTCCCTGTAAATCTAGTAACATTAGTACAGACAAAAATTATGAAACTTCAGTTATTTTATGAAGCTGATCAGATAACATAAATGCATCTCGCTGACAACCCTGCTATTAGGAAAGTTTGTTTTCATTTGAAGTATTTACTGACAAGGCTGCAACTTTATTAATACAAAATATCCCTTTTAAGCCCCACATTTAGCCCCCATAATTTTTGCAGCTGCACATCACATGGAAGTCTCTACATTTGCTTTTCACTATTGTAGTGCAGTAGTCTTCAAGCACATCTATATGAGTAGCACCCAACCTGTGCACAAAATACTTTTTAGATTCTGTGAGAGGCTAGCAAAGAAATCAGAGGCATGAATCTTGGCATTGAGGAGTTTGCAGTAAGGTTTAGGCAAAAGGATGCAGGACCAAAGAGAAATTTTTAAGACAATTATACAGCAATATACTGATAAGTGAAAAACAAATAGAAACAAAATGCAAGGAATATTTGTGTCAATTGTGAAATAATAAAGCTAAATATTTGTGTGATTTTTCAGGTATGAAATTGTGTGTCTGTTTTATTCTAGCCTTTCTGATTTATACATCATATTACACAGAAAGCTCTGTAATGAGTCAAAAAACTGGGGAGATAAGAAGTAGTCCTGACTTAACACTTCTTCTCTTTCATCTTAGATGTCCTTTTTTCAAAGACCAAGACCAAGACTGTCTTTCAGCAAGTGCATGTATTTCACCTTGTTTCTCTCTAAAAACTAAACAATACTCAGATTTCCCCATTTTGCTTTTGTTTTTCATGTTTACTACATCTCTCCCAAAGCCTTCTATCCTAATTAAATTTAAAAGTATGAGAAAGTGTTTACCAGGATAAAAGGCAATTTTTTCTGTTAATTAAAGTACTGGTGAGAAATACCAGAATATGTTTGTGTGTGTGTGTGCTTCATGAAACAAGTCTCTCTTGACACAGAGGCATTTGATTTAAATTTCTTATATTTGTTTTTGCAATATGTTGTATATATTGGTATAAAAATCTTTTATTAGAAAGTTGTAATGTTACAAATAAATAATAATTAAAACTCCAAACCTATGTTTATTTTCCTTTGTATTCTTTTAGGGATAAAGTGATGTATTTTCATCCTTCTATTATATAAATACTGTTGAGGGATTTGTGATTTCCCACTACCCCCTTCACTCATACACTTTTCCGTCAGAAAGAAAGAGTAATTTATCACAACCCAACCAGTAGTCTTCTGTATTATAGCATGTCTACTGTGAAGTTGATGAGCAGATCCATGTAGTTTAGAATTTTCTATAGAATCAATGAATCTACGTCCTATTGCTCAAAGTGTCATCTGCATTAAAATCTAGTGGAAAACTCATTTAAAAATACAGATTTATGGACCCTACCCCAGATTGAATGAATCAGAATTCTTGAAGACTTTGCCTTTATTCATATTGTTGCCTTTTTTCTAGAATGTTATTTTTTCTCTCTTAAGATATGCCTAAATACCAGCTACTCAGGAGGCTGAGGCAAGAGAATCGCCTAAGCCCAGGAGTTGGAGGTTGCTGTGAGCTGTGTGATGCCATGGCACTCTACCAAGGGCGATAAAGTGAGACTCTGTATTTACTAAATAAATAAATAAAAAATATGTATAAAAAGATATGCCTAAATACAGCCTATTCTGTAAGGCCATCACTTATATATTTCCTTTCAAACATGATATTCCTTGAAATTATGGCACAGTATGACAGAAAACACTAGAAGTGGAGTATACAGAAAAACTGGAGTAAACTAGGATAGATCACCCAGGAGAAATACTGTAGCAAGAGGCAGCACTTGTGGCTCAATGAGTAGGGCACTGGCCCCATATAACGAGGATGGTAGGTTCAAACATGACCCCAGCCAAACTGCAACAAAAAAAATAGCCAGGCGTTGTGGTGGGAGCCTTTAGTCAAGCGGCTGAGGCAAGAGAATCACTAAGTCCAAGAACTGGAGGTTGTTCTGAGTTGTGACACCATGGCAACTCTAAAAAGAGTGACAAAGTTAGGATTCTGTCTCAAAAATAAATAAATAAATAAAAGAAATAATGAAATATTGTAGGAAGTATCTAAGATTTGCACTTATATATTTGTTTACATTTGGAAATCTGAACTGTAAATACTGCAAACAAGTAATTAACTATGTAGGGGAAGATTGGTAGCACAAGGAAAATGTAAATAAAAGTGAGATAAAATGACTAAACTTTTAGGCAAAACATGTACAATAAAGGGTAGGGAAATGGGGGTAAAACTCTGTTAGAAAGGACAGACGAAATTTTAATTACGAATGTCCAGTTATGATAAACTGGATCTTCCAATTAAGTTCCCCAACTCATCCTAAAAAAAGTGCTACATACCTCATTTTTGAATAACATTACAATCACCTTTGAAATACTCCCCTTCAGAAGCTATGCATCAATGCCATCATCTAGTCCACCCTTTAAAGTACTTTTTTTTTTTAATTAAATCATAGCTGTGTACATTAGTTCAATCATGGGGTACAATGTGCTGGTTTCATATACTATCTGAAATATTTTAACCCAACTGTTTGACATAACCTTCATGGGATTTTCTTGGTTATTGTATGAAAACATTTGTATTCTGCATTTAGTAAGCTTCACCTGTATCCTTCTAAGATGCACCATAACTGTGACACTACCATTTACCCTCTCTCCACGCATTTTCTCCCCTCCTCTCCCCTTTCTTGCCCTTTCCTCCATGTTTTTCTAGGATGAGTTAATGAATGTAATTCTCAAATATTATATGTGTCTTTGTTCATGCCATTGCTTTATCATAAAATCTCCTTCTGCTTCATCTTTACTGATGGAAATACTATCCATCCATATCTTTTCCCTCAGTGTCCTACCCAGTCTTCTTTGATATCCCTACCCTGACAGTCACACTCAATTTATTTTTTACTCCAACTTTCATTTGAAGAATACAGAGGTACAGACATCTGGGCTCTATTTATGGAATATACAGATATCTTTGGGTAAAAAAAAAAAAATACCAAGGAATTGTCCACATTTTTTAGGAAATGCAGGTTACAAGAAAATCCATCCAGGGAAAATAGATATCTGAGGTTCATTCATGAATAAGCATCATTTCTTTGAAAGGCATAATTCTGAGTGCCACCCACATCTCCTCAAGCATAATCTTCAGTTTGGGGAACATAAATTTTCAGTTTCAACAAGTACCCCATGTAATTCTGATGTATAATGAAATTTGAAAAGTAGTGATTCTAGTTCTCCTGTAGAGCTGACCAATGTGCTAAGTCCTTGTTTGTTTCAAATGCTTTCTTTTCACTGAGTCAGCACAGATGACTAATTTTTAGTTTCTTTTCTTTATCTCTAAAAACTAGGTATGAATTTTAATTATTTCATCTGGGACAAACATCATTAACCTGTTCCACTTGAAGATCCCAAGTTATACTAATTTTAGAAAATAATTCTTTTTTTTTTTTTTTTTTTGTAGAGACAGAGTCTCACTTTATCGCCCTGGGTAGAGTGCCGTGGCGTCACACTGCTCACAGCAACCTCCAGCTCTTGGACTTAAGCGATTCTCTTGCCTCAGCCTCCCTAGTAACTGGGACTACTGGTGCCCGCCACAGCGCCCGGCTATTTT
>CAUYON010112419.1:0-42714 GCA_963573935.1 Arctocebus calabarensis | reverse complement strand
GTAGAGACAGAGTCTCACTTTATCGCCCTGGGTAGAGTGCCGTGGTGTCACACTGCTCACAGCAACCTCCAGCTCTTGGGCTTAAGCGATTCTCTTGCCTCAGCCTCCCTAGTAGCTGGAACTACAGGCGCCCGCCACAGCGCCCGGCTATTTTTTGTTTTTGCAGTTCGGCAGAGGCCGGGCTTGAACCCGCCATCTTCGGTATATGGGGCCGGCGCCCTGCTCGCTGAGCCACAGGAGCCGCCCGTGTGTTTTGTTTTTAATCATTGCACTGATGTGTGTGTGTGTGTGTACACACCACGTCGGAGGCTGATGGAGGTCCCCGGCATCCCAGCGCTGCGGTGCCGCAGTGAAGTCTGACTGCGACACTGGATTTCCAAATGCTTCTTAATTTCCAGCCTTCCCGTGTGACACACAGGTACACTGAGCCCCAGTCCTCAGCCCACACCTTGGCGCACTCTGCTCTAGACACGGGGATGAGATGCACTTGAAATGGTCCCTTCCAAGAGAGGCTGCCAGGGACTTGTGCTGACACGCGTAGATGGAACTGACCTGCCGGATGAAAGGACCAGCAGGGAGCCCCTGAAGACGAGGCCTCCAGCTCCCAGAGTCTGCAGAGGGCCCACTCAGCCCAAATCGCCCTGGCTCCGGGCCCTCTGCTGCTGCGTCTGCGGTCTGTGTGGGCAGCAGGATGCAGACGCGGCCTGGTCAGCTGAGCAGGACTCAGCTCCCTTTGTAAAGCTAAAGCGTGGTGCCTTTTAAAAAGATAACAGTGTATGTTTAAGACAATAGTGGAAAGATACCAGAGGATGGAAAGAAGTGTGATGTTTTTCTAAGTTCGTACTTTCTTACCCAGAAATGGTCGAGCAATCTCCTCCCCAATACACACACACACAATGGTGTGCAATTTCCAAAGTCAAGATCCGATGAGGTCTCTGGCTCAAGGCACTACAAAAGACTTAATTTTTTGGACTTCCGACACCCCTGCTGTCTCCAGCGTGTGGGGTCGGCTGTGACCCCTCTGTCCCCCCTTAATGCTGATACCTGGCGTCCTCCTGACACCCCTTCTCTTCCATCTTGCAGCATCAGCATTCCGGCCTAGGAGCCGGTGGGAACTGCGGAGTCCAGGCCCCGCCCTTCCCTGGAACCATTTCAGATTCCGCACGTCGGCAACATCCTGGACGGGTCCTCGGTGAAGTGAGCGGCGTCCTGCTCTAGGAAGCTCAGACAGTCCCACACGCCCTGCATTGGGTTCTACCTTCTGACGCGGGGAAGAGGTTCACTCCCACAGGGGTGTCCAAGACAGCGGAGCGACAGGAAATTAACAAGGTGAAGCCACAGGGCTAGCCACGCCTCGAGGGGCTAGGAGAAGGAGTCACAGCATCCTGGAAGCTGTGAGAGAGACCTGTCCAACAGAGACTGTGAGCTTTGGCAGAGAAACCAGGGGTTCACAGTCTTTTCCAGCCCAGGGGAAATAGATGCTCTCTTCTTTCCCGATGCCCTGCTGGGGGTCGGGATGTGCTCCTGACACTGAAATCCTACCTCCCAGGGCCGGAGAGTGCGACCTTATTCGGAAACAAAGTTGCTGCAGGTGTAGTTAATCATATCAGAGCAGGGCAAGGCCTGCGTAATGGATGTCCTTATACAGAAAGGAGGGACCCAGGGACAGAAACCTCAAGGGGAAGAGAGCCACGTGACGGCAGAGGCAAGTTCACAGCGCTGCACCACAGCCGAGATTGCCGGCAAGCGCCGAACTGGGAGAGGTGAGCAGGGAGAGGGAGCACGGCCCTGCTACGCCTTGATTTAGGACTTCAGGCCTCCAGAACTGTGAGACAATATTTTGCTGTTTCTAAGCTACTCAGTTGGTGGTGCTGTGTCACAGCTGCCCTGGCAAACTCATACAGTCTCGGGTGGGCCGAATGCAATCAGTAGCCTGGGAAAGGAGCCTGGCCGAGGCCATTCCTAGAAGGGTGTGAAAAAGTGAACAATGAATCTATAGACGCAAACAAAGTATCTAGCAGGCAGGAACTATAGAATAGACTGATAGAAAGGTATTCAGTGAAAACCAAATACAATTCCTTTTCTCTAAAAATTACCAATCCTGGCTGCTGGTAGCTGCCCTTCCTGGCTGCTAGCTGTGGGTATGTGAGCAGGAGGCCAACACACACACACACAGAGAGAGAGAGAGAGAGAGAGAGAGAGAGAGAGAGAACTGTTGACACCACCAATCCAGCACCTTGATCCAGCAATACCTGAAGCCTTCATCCTTGCAATACACCACTATTGATACAATATATTCCCTCTTTGACTTGAGCTACTGTCTCTAAACACTTCAATGCCAGAAATGAGAATATATTTCACTTATTTCATAGGGATCCATAACAAAGACTTTCTGGCCAATCTTGGTATCTTCCCTGAGGAAAAAAATGTGACTCCTTTCAGGTAGGAAATTCATCTAGAATTTTATCCACATGAAAGAAAGATTTCTATGAAACAAATATCCAGTTTCTTGCAGCATGTTTTATGAAAAATAAGGGAAACCTAGATGCTCAACAAAAGACCAAATAAATTTTCTACATCCATCCCATAGTTTTAACATAGGCTAAATGATGACCTGGAGTGACAGTTTTCCAAATGTCCTCCCCAAGACCCCAAGGTTTCCTTAGAAACCCTGAGGGACAGAGAGGTGTGAGTGAACATACTATTATTATCATCTTGATTTCACTAGAACATTATTATTTTTACCTATTTTTATTTCTTTCACTTCCAAAACATTTGTTTTAAATGCAGAGCTCCAGGCAACCCCCTGTTGACCCACACGGGCAGCCCTGGGGGAGTGATGGAGCAGGAAGTTTCTGGGTTTGGTGGAGAGCAGAAGATGATCTGAGATGATTTGGCAGACTGGTGACTCAGAGCTCCTGCAAAACCAATCCATACAGATGAAGTCGCCAAGTGCAGAGAACAAAGACCAGTCTGGGAGAAGGACGAGTTGGGGTTTTGGTCACCATTGTGTCACCAACCGATAATGTGCCTGAGTGTGTTTCCTGGTGCCTGTTTTTACAGGATAAGAGCTCCACTTATATCATCATCTCCCGCCTTCATGGACATGCCAACTGTCCTTAGTCCTATGGAAAACCTTGTGCAAAGTCAGAGAGAAGTTTCCAAAGATACCCACAGCCATCCAGTCTGCAAATCCCTTCCACACAACTGCCCTTGTTTCCAGCTCCTTTTCCAGACTTGAACAGGACATACAGATAGAAATAGACTGTGACAAATACAGTGTTTTGTTTAGTCATCTCAATGATCTAATAAAATAGATTTCACTGTAACATCCTCACTTTATGGAGGAAATTGAAGCTCAGAGGGGGTAAGCAATTTATCTAAGGTCACACAGCTAGTAAATGACTTACAGGCAGGGAGTGAAGTCTAGGTTAGGTTTTGGTCTTAGTGAGCACATATTACAGATGCAGAGATACACAGAGACATCTCAGTTCTCAAATTGAACAAGTTTAAGGATTTAAATAGCTATCGGCATAAAATATATGAAGACGTGTGTGTTTATACAGAGAGAGAATAGACAAATGTCAGGCATTCTGTAATAAGTTGGGGGGAGGGTGATAGATCAGAGAGAAGTAGGCGATTATGCAGGTAAGCCCCCTCATTCCTCTTGGAACCAAAGCTCAGAAAGAAGGTGCGGCATCACCAACGTCATAAAGTTAGTTGATTTCCAATCCCCAACTAACACCCAACATTCTAAAGTCCAGATTAACCGCCCTTGACACTCCGCCCTTGGCACTCAGCCTCACGCAGTGCCCTGAGATGCACTTGCTGTGTTTCCCGAGGTCTTGAAGAAGGTTAAAACAAAACAGAACAAAACAAAACAGAAAACCTGCCACTGAACTTCTGTTATGTGTAATAAACTCATCCGGTTTACCAGATGTACAAAAGTGAAACAAATCTGATGCACAACCAGTTAATCCTTCATCCTTCTCGGCAGCAGCCTCGGAAACAGCGGGAGGACAGTCCCCCAGCCTGCAGTGGTGTTACGGATCACAACGGAAGCATATTGTCATCAGATTAATTTTCCAACGCTCCTACCCCAACCACAAAATCCTGAGAGAACGAGTGTCAAATACACTTAATAATTGCATAATTATGACATCTGTTACTCTCCAGCACCTCTTAGTGGAAAATTAACTGAAGAAGTAGCAGGTTCAAAGATGTGTTAACACTCTGATAGCAGATTTAATTGAAATATGACGGGGGAGGATAATGGAGATTAAATTAAGCTCTCAGATAATCATCTGACACAAAGATAATTGAGCCAGCCTCTGCCACGTTGATGAACGCTTCGGAGATGCTGTGCGGGGTGGCATTTTGAGTATCTCATCCTTCAGGCAAAATGGAATTCTCCTCCTCCCCTCTTCCCCGCTCTCTCTTGTCATTCAACATTTGTATCCTCCAAATCGATAATGTGAACAGCAGCATAATTGGAAATAAAAGATGGTCTGAAATCCACAGGAAATTAGGTTGGGGTGTGTGGGAAATACAGTTGCAGGCGAGACACGGGCGGTGGGCTTTCATGGGATGGGCAGTGTTTCCCCAGCCTCTGTCCTCGATGGAGAGGACATTCCTCCTGTGAGATGGGGACGCAGCCCAGAAAGACAGGAATGGAGGAGACGACGGGAGGTTTCCAATCATCGCTGTGAGCTTGGTCCCCTCTCCCAGGGAGCATCCTCCAGGCTCCCCATCACAGGCCAGGAAGCAGTGTGTGGCCAAGATGGGTACCCAGCACGGCGGGGCATGGTGGGGTCCCAAAGGACAGCTCTTGATGGTGATCAGTGGGCGTTGTGTGGCCGGGCATGGGGTGACATGTGGTGAGGAGTCGAAGGCACAAAGTGGAAGAGAGTCAGCTGGCAGGAGCCTTGGAGAGTCCTCCTGTAACTCAGGCGGTGCCGCCCTGAATGGCCACCATGCCAAGTGAGTGTGGAGAATAATGGGGTGCCCCCAAAGGGCAGTCTTCACTCTGCCCCACTCCACCAGCACCCCAGACACTCAGCTATGCTGGTCTGGCTTTTTATATGAACATGACCGATCCACTTTACGGCTGGGAAGTCAAGAGAATGAGGTCTCACCTTCTTTTAGTAGCTCCATTCCATTCCCCCCAACTTCTCTCCCTTGGCTTCACCCCATTGACATCCCGCAACTCCCCTAGGCTACAATAGAATCAAGGGGCACCCCTGGGGGAACCCCAAGACATAAGGTCCTCATTCTTGCTTGCTACCATCCGGTTTGAGGGACCGTCTGACATTCTGAAAGATTACGCAACTTCTGATTTTAGTGAAGAATGATGGGGTTCTCTGCCTCATTCTCCCTCCCTGGAGATTTCCATTAGTGCCATAAGAATGTTTGCCCAACTGCTGGATATTGGCGATAAATTTCGTTTCATCAGACCCCAGCTTATCTATGATGTTAAAGTTTAGAAGATAGGCTTATCCCAACTGTCCTAGGACTTTTGTCCCAAATTGTTAATTTATTGAAGCATAAAAGAGCAAGGCATCTCACGAGGAGACCTGAGGGGCTGTTTTAATCATCCTCCACAGCCAGGTAACATGGCACCAGAAATTCCTTTCAAAGAGAAAACTCTTGACCCTCCTCTGACCTCCCTTTTTATCTGCAGGATGGGTGTGTGGCGCCCATAAATCAACCAAACCCACATCCCTCGGCCTGTTCTTATGCTGCCACTGACACCGATTGCCACAAAGAGACTTTGCCTGCAGAAAATACTAGAAACCCTGAATGTGTTCCCAACTGTGACATGTTTTGAGAATTTCCACAGTTCCTTTGAGAAGTTATTTTTTTTTAAATTGTATATCATTTTGTCTTCTTGGGCAAATTGCACCATCAATGATATGTTTCGCTGAGTATGTAAATCCCTTTTACATATTTCAAAATAATATCTAATTAAAACGTCAAGGTTATAGCTCATGTGGCTGGAGTGGACAGGGCTCCACCCCCTCCCTCAGCCTCTCAAAGTAACATTTAAAATATGTCCTATAATTAGGAGCAATTATAAATTCCAATTAAAAAGAAACCCACACAATTCTGACAGGAGTTTTCTTTGATGTTTCTTGCTTTAATTTATGCGCTTGTTGCACCAAATTGTCTCTGCTTCCTTAGATAAGTTTCCAGACAGAAAAGCCTTCCCCAAACAGCAAGGAGGAAAGCAGCCCAAATCTGAGAAAAGTAGTAAAGTTCATTAAAAAGGGTTATTGCATCTATAACTTCTGGACTTGGCATTCATTGATTAGAGATTAAACATCATCCTTTGTACTACTCGGATTGGGATTTTTAATTAGGATGTCATTATTACACAGATATACTGAATGCCAAATTGATTTTTTGAGACCTTTTGAAATAATAGCACTACTTCTGCAAAATGAAAATCATAATAGATTATTGACTTCTTCAGGAGTTTTGATCCAAGGGCACCTCCCCGATGTCAACATTTTCAATATTTTCAGTTTCATGTAAAGAGACACTCATAATTAGGCTGATATTAAAAGTTTGTGCCTATCGACTCTGTGTCATTAATGCCGATGGCATCCCATTGATTACCCTTGAATTATAACAGCAGTGACATTGCTTGTTGCTGAAATGTTTACATACCACATAGCCTTTGTCTTTGCTGTCCTTTAATTTAAAAAATGTTCATATTCATCTTGAGTGGCATATTTGATTCAGAAGAACACAAGTTCACTGGCTGTGTAGATTCAGAGTATTCTTAGCATCTCGGTAATTTTTGCACAGATGCTCGGAGGTCAAATGAATTACCTACCTGTTTCTTTTATTAAGTGCTCAAGTCCAAACAACTTAAGCATTTATGTCCTCACAACTTAGTGGATTTCTCTCTCTTTTTTTTTTTTTTTAGAGCCAGAGTCTCATTTTGTTGCCCTCAGTAGAGTGCCATGGTGTCATAGTTCACAGCAACCTCCAATTCCTGGGCTTAGGCAATTCTCTTGCCTCAGCCTCCTGAGTAGCTGGGAGTACAGGTACCCGCCACAACACCCAGCTATTTTTTTTTTTTTTTGGTTGTTGTTGTTGCAGTTTGGCTGGTATATGGGGCCAGCACCCTCCCCACTGAGCCACAGGCACCACCCCTTAGTGGATGTTTTTAAAAATTTCTCTTATACCCACAATTTCTTATTAATGGGATACCTATGCCTGTGAGGCTCTGCACAACTTCTCAAGTCTTGAAATCAGACTGGGTCCCACCACCTTCATTTCCTGTTCCACATAGATTTTCACATGGTTCTTGCTTTTTAACATGCCACCCCTGAAAACAGGATGTCATCAGAAGAAGTGCAGTGTGATTCAACGTTAAAGCTATGAACCGCCTCTGGCTGGCAGTCTGCACAATATCTGGCAAATGTTACTGTGTTTTCCTCCAAAATTTAAAATATCAGAGAATGCCCATGTGAATTCACTGTAATATCTTGGGGTGGCTCAGAGCACAGTTTGGGAATCAAGGCATAAGACTTTAAGGAGTTTCTTGATGTCCTAAAACATGTCTCATCTGTCCCTGTATTTTTTTGTGTCTACCACAGTGACTCATGTACTCAATAGGCATAGTTTAAAGAATGGTGCTTTTTGCTAGCACTTTTCTTGATTAGAACATTTTAATTCAAAGAACTATAATTTGGTAACATACACGCAACGTACATGAGCTGCCACTGCTGGCACGTGCAGGACACGTCTTCTCACACACACTCGTGGAGCTTAGGAAGAGAAAATTGGGGGAGAGTCATCTCTATTTGGGGCATGTCACAGGCACCTCTCCGTGAAGAAAGGTCATATCTCCAAGTGCATAGATTTTCTCAAAATCTAGGAAAACACCTAGAACTTCCTCAGCTGCTGAAGTATTATAGACATACACAGAGGTGAGTGCTTGGGCCTAGGAATTCCTTCACCCACTTGATCCTAACCAGATGTAGATGGCGGTGAATGTGTCTGGAAAAAGAGGTCTTCTTCTTCACCCTCAACTCCCCTCTGAGAGCAGGCTGAAAAAAAAAACATTATCCATCTATGTATCTATCTGTCTGTCTGTCTATCTGTCTGTCTGTCTGTCTCTCTCTCTCTCTCTCTCTCTCCCATTGATATTATGTACCTAGAGTAAGTAAAATTGTAGAAACAAAGTGAAATGGTGGTGACTAGGGGCTGAGAGAGGTGAGAATGAGAAGTTATTGTGTGAGATACTAAAAATATTCTGGAAATGGATAGTGGTGATGGTTATGCAAGTTTGTCAACATACTTACTGCCACTGGATTGTACACTTAAAAATGTTTAAAAATATAAATTTTATGCTGCGTGCATTTAATCACACAGAGAAGCAAAAATGCCAAACCTGGAGAAGGAGAATTGCTTAAAAAGATGGCACCAGTAAATAGAAACGCCCCCAGCTACTATGTACACAAAGGTATGACACGTCCGATCAGAACAAGGGCTGGCAAATTTTTTCTGTAAAAGGACCAGGTAGTAAATCTGTTAGGCTATTGTCACTGTTCCAGTCTCCCCTGAGTCGTGAAAGGAGCTATGGAAAATACGTAAATAAATGATCGTGGCTGATTTCTTGACCAACTTTTATTCCTGGGCTCTGATTCTGATTCTGAATTTCTCCTAATTCTCACATATCACAAACTATTGTACTTCTTTTGATTTGTTTTTCAATTATTTAAAAATGTCAAAAGTATCCTTACCTTGACCTTGTAGAAACACACAGCAGGCCAGATTTGATCTCTAAGTCATAGTCTGCTGACCCCTGAGTAGAATCTGAAAGCAAAGAGGGGACAATATGTTTCTGACAACACGTGGGATCCCTCCCAATATTAGACAGAGTGTTTCTCTGCAGGTGGAAATGTCATGTGTGGAAAACTTGTTAGTGGCTAGCTCGGCCAGCATGAGACATTCCGTGCCTGAGTCTGAGCGGGCCTTGGCGCTGGCTTCCCCTTCCCGAGACTTGGCCCTGTGACCCAATCAGGCCCCCGGGGTGAGCACAATGCCCCATCGATCCAGGCAGAGAGAAAATCCATTTGATACACCACAGGCTGCTAAGAATGCCTTTTAACATCTCTTAGAGGATTATTTTTACTGAAACAGACACTTCCAATAAACTAAAAAACACAAGCAAAAAAAAAAATCATGACAATATGGTGGGATTTATGAATGTCATATTTTGGGGGATGGGTAATTTTCATTGCTGCTGGAACAAAATATTAAGTAATTATTTAATAAAAACAGTAATGACAGACTTTCTGGAAGGAAATCTACAGGTGAGGGGGAAAGATGCAAGGAGCTTTCCAGCACTACTAAAATAATATAATTCAGACAGCTCCTTCCCTATCTGTGTGCCCAGATTTCTTGGATGAGTAGAGTTTCATTCAACCAATTTCACAGAGCATCTACTGTGAGTTCAGCGTTGGACATATGTAATTCTTGAGAAATTCATAGTCTGAGGTTTTTTTCTTTAATTTAGGAAGGGTGGGTGTTGGGAGAGGGTTGGTAGCAATGTGTAAATGCTAAGCTTTCTAATCGGGAGAACTTGGTGCCACTCATGGCTGTTCCTGCCCCCCCCCCAGTACCCTAAACAAAAGCAATTCTTCTCCTGTTGGAACTGGAGCCCCTGGTCAGTGGCTCTGCTATCTCTTGCTGGGACCAGGCAACGGACAAAGGGATACAGTAGGCGGCCCTCCCTCTGTCTGCCCACGTGCCTGGAACTCTGCTTTTCAATGGTTCAAAGTCCCCTCTAAGAGGCAAGGGCCTCTGACAGGAGGAGCCAGGCAGCTTCTTCAAATCGTGGCTTTTGCCTATAACTCTTAACATCTCCCTCTCTCTAATTCTCAGAATCTTCTTCTCATTTTTACATCTGAAGTCTCCATATCAGCGCACGGTGCCATTGTATCAACATATTGAATGGTTATAGTTCCCAGTTGGCTCGAAATCATTTAAATATTTGGTTACAGTGGAGATGGGCACAGTCTCCACGTCTAGCTGAGCTCAGAAAGGGCTCCCTTCATTAGTTCTAACTTTATTCCTCGTAAAAATAGGAGGCCATTTGAGTAAAATGATAGTGGAAAAATTTTTTAAACAGAACCAGCAAATAAACATGGTCTTTATGAGTTGTAACTTAATCCCCAGCTGATGTCATGTTTCATGTTTCAACTGCCAGAAAATGCCTGACATCTATATATCAGGCAGATTTATGGAGACTTCAGGGTAAGAGTTGAGAGGATCCCTTAAATAAGGATAGTGTGTTGGTCTGGGGGTAATTTGGAGCCTCTGTTATCCGTAGATTAAAATGTGCACATTTGGGTAAATTATAGGAATCTGCCTTTTCACTTAGTCTCTTTTTATGTTCCCAAACCCTTTAGATCTGTGAGGTGGGGGCATGAGTGGAGAGAGAGAGAATGAATGAGCGAGCTCTCAAAATATGATTCTCTTTTGTCCCTATTTGGTCATTGATGTTTCTTTGGCAATACTAGAGAGAAAATAAAAGATCGTGCACTGTAAACCTCAGAATCATAAACCCCACATAGGCCCTCTCTCCACCCAAGTGTGTCTTAGTGGCAGTTGTGACTGTGTTGGCTACAGGGAGGGCTGAAGACATGGAATCCCTGGTAGTTTCCTATCAAGAAATTCCTAGGCTCGGTGCCTGTGGCTCAGTGGGCTAAGGTGCCAGCCACGTACACCTGAGCTGGCGGGTTCAAATCCAGCCCGGGCCCGCCAAACAACAATGACAGCTGCACCAAAAAATGGCCGGGTGTTGTGGTGGGCACCTGTGGTCCCAGCTACTTGGGAGGTGGAGGCAGGAGAATCACTTGAGCCCAGGAATTGGAGGTTGCCGTCAGCTGTGACACCACAGCACTCTATCCAGGGTGACAGCTTGAGGCTCTGTCTCAAAAAAAAAAAAAAAATTAAGAAATTCCTAGTAAATCTTCTCCATTATAAAAGTTGCCCCACAGGGACTTGAACTTCCCAAACATAAACCTCTACTCATATTGTATAAGTTGGGGGCCAATTAGCTCAGAACAGTAATGTTGAACTACTCCCAGAAAAAAAGTGACTCACTTCGTTCCAACACATTTTGTCAGCAGATAGGCGCTCAGCCTTCTCACAGGACAGCTCACCTTGGTGAATTATAATTTACGCTAGCGGATGTAACAAATAGCCCCAAACTTCATGACTTAACATGGACAAAGTCTACGTGTGGCTTACACTCTGGTCCTCCTGGGTGTTCAGAGAGTGGACTTCTATGTAGTGTGGTTCAGAGACCCAGTGTTTGTCCACCTGGTGACTTTGCAGTCTGCAAACACTTGGAGCACTCTCCGCCATACTCCACACGTGCCTGGGACGTGAGGAGGGGAGAGAGAAGCCAGGAGAACTGCACAGAAGGTTGAATGGAGCACTGGCCAGACTGGGCAGGGTGGCTCCACTGACCTTCAGAAGGCGCTGGGAAACGGCGCAGAGCTGTGAGCTCAGAGGGACACCTGGCTTCCAACCTCCATGATGACACAAACCCACAATCAGCATTGTTGCATTGTTGAGCACTGCTGGGATTTCTTCAGAGACAAAAGGAATCACAATAACAAAAAAAAAAGTAGCTTTTTAACATTTGTATCTGAGTTGTTGTCTTTAATTTTAAATGGGCCTCTGAGTAGAGCAGAGACTTGCTGCACCCCTGATTACGGGTCATAACTGACAGGACTTGGATCAGAACCCAGAGAACCCAGGGCTGGATTTGCAGCATTGATTGCTGTACTAACGTCATTAGGATTGAAGATATGGGGGTGGAGTGAAGAAGGAAAGTGATCTGGGAACTAGAAAGAATTGAAAGTTATTTCTCTTTTTACCCAGGTGTTGGTAAGGAGTTGCATGCAGGATGCTTGAGGAGTAGGACATGACATTATTTCATTTCCTTACTTTGAGGCTAACTGCCAGCTCAATTCAGAGATTCAGTCTCCATCTGCTTCTGCATGTTTGTCTTGTCTTTTTCTCTTTAAGAAATGACAGCATAACTTTTTATTGGTTGTGTTAATATAAAAATATGAAATGCTTATGACAGCAGCCAGGATAGCAAGGTGGATGACAGCACCCAGGATAGCAAGGTGGAAAGCTCTGTGACCTCCCCTAAAGGGAAGGTGGGTCAGAGGGAAGAAAAACAGGTACAATAGAACTGGAAAATCTGAGAGGATTAAGGGTGGAATCCGTGTATGTGTTAATTCCCACAGCTGGCACAATCCTAATAAAATGTTTTCATCCTTGGTGTCAAAGAAAGAGTAGAGCTCATGCCCCTTTGCTCTGGATACACAGCTCCCAAGAAGTGTTACCAGGCTTTACAATCACGATTTCAAAGAGGTTTGTGGAAATGTTTCATTAATTCTTATAAAGAAATCCTTTTTTCTTAATTTTTTCATTAACTTTAGACATTTACTTGCAATTACATTTGTTCAGAGAATACAATGACAGAAATTAATAATTCATAGCTTTTGTCAGGGAGAATTAGAAAAAAAGAGGACAGTTGTTCAATCAAATACAACTTTAAATGCACAATCTTTATTTAAATAAGATTTTAAAAATAAATAATGGGGACTGTTATTGTACTTCCTAGAAACCTCTTCTTTTCCAAATTATATCTATGCTATACCCAGTGACATGAAATCTTGGGATGTTCAGAGCACATCATGAAAATAGCAGGTTCAGATCTGATGAATGGGAAGGGGGGAAGGGTGACTCAAGCTCAGTGTTAGTGGAGCTGCCTGGGTCTTCTGGGTTAGTTGTGGAGAATCAGAGCTGGGAGAGACCAAAAAGATTATACTTTCCTAATGATCTCTTCTCAGAAAAGTGGGGAGATTCACGTCCGTAGAGTGACAAGGAGCCTCTTGAGCTCACGAAGTGAGTTAGTGGAACAAATGGGCCCATTGGTGGGTCTCCTGATGCCCAGTCGAAACTCCTCTGATCCACAATGTTGCCTTTAAGTTATTATTCCACAAAGGCCTCTCCAGCAAGTGGCTACCCATGGATTGTGATTTGAGGTGGTATAAGCTGACCAGATCTTTCCTCCCAACTGCCCAGCAGCTAATCTGTAATTCTACCATTAAAGATTCGTTACTTTGGACTATGGAGGCTGTTTAAAATCATGTTTCCCTTATTAAAATGAAAATACCTTATCACTAGAAATCAACTTAGGGGGAAAGGAAGAGTAGAGAACAAGAATAAGGATTGGCAGAAATAAGATAAGAAGGCGAGGCTCGGCGCCTGTGGCTCAATGGGTTAAGGTGCCCGCCATGTACACCTGAGCTGGCGGGTTCAAATCCAGCCCGGGCCCGCCAAACAACAATGATGGCTGCAACCAAAAAATGGCCGAGCGTTGTGACAGGCGCCTGTAGTCCCAGCTACTTGGGAGGTGGAGACAAGAGACTTGCTTGAGCCCAGGAATTGGAGGTTGCTATGAGCTGTGATGCCACAGCACTCTATCCAGGGTGACAGCTTGAGGTTCTGTCTCAAAAATTATAAAAAAAACTTAAAAAAAAAATAAAAAGATAAGAAGGCGAGCGGTGGCAAGTGCTCCAGTTTCGTCAAAAGACCGTTGGGTAAGATGGAAAGCCCGGGTCCAGCCTTCTTTCTTCCTTTCTCTCTCTGCTCTTATTTATGAACAAGAAGCACCTGGCTGGAAAATCAGCTCCGCCCCTTGACTGTCCTTGTCTGAAAGATGACAGTGGAGTCCGTCTTAAAAGAATAGACGACTCAACCCCTAGAAATCGCTAGCCCTTCCATCGAAGGGTCCATGGTAAGGGCAGTTTAGCAAAATAGCTAAAGAATTGAATGTCTCTAAGTTTGAATCTTGATTCAATAAACTATAAATTCTGTACCTTGGAGAAAGCATTACTAAGTTCTTTGAGTCATACCCTATTTGTAAAATGGGGAAGTATCAGTTAGCTGTTGTGCCCCAAACCCTGGGGCTTAATACAACAGTTATCCCTTCTCCTGTACCTGAGGGTTGGCCATGAGGCTGTGCATCTCACGGCAGTGCTTGTGTCAGCAGGGCGACTCTGCTGTATGTGTCTCTCATTATCCTCCTGGGACCTGCAGACTAGCTGGCTCTTTCACAGAGGGAGGCAGGAGGAAAACACGTGTGGCCTTTGAAGGCCTGAGCTCAGTGCTGTCACTATGCACCTCCACTATGTCTCATTGGCCAACACAAGGACATATTCAAACCCAGAGTCAAAGGATAGCAAGAAAGTTCTGCCCCCAAACGAGGCTATTGCAAAAATGTGCAGCTTACCATAAAGAATAATAAAAGTGCTATTTCATTGCATTGCTCTGACCATTAAAAGGCATATGTAAAGTGTTTATGATTGGCTGTGCTCTCTCAGGGTGCCCAGAGATGGGGGTGCTTTGGTGCCCTACTGGGTGAGGCAGCAATGATACATTTGGGGCTGAGGACTTCTCTCTTTGACTTGGGCAGCTCCTAAAGGGGTGTCTTCTAAAGGTGAGGAAATGTGTGGTCCCCCCAATCCATCAATTTCCTGCTTCCAAGTACAGTATTGACCCTCATCTCACACACCAAAAGAAACAAATGGATTTGATTAGCAAATACTTTCATCTACATCCTAATTGAAGTCTCTGGGACTTCCTTGTTTTGGAAAATCCCATTTTAATGCACAACACATCAGGTAGCCAAAGGAATTTCCTCTCCCATCAACTGCCCTGCCCCTCCCAAACCAGGGAGTTTATCCACCGTTTTGTCACCAGCGCCATCAATCTGGTTCTAGGCCCACACGGCGAGGCTCTGAGCTGGGAGGTTCTGCTGATTCTGATTCATATCATGCATCGCTTAATCCCAATGCACTTAAAACAGAGGCAAAGGACAGCCCCAGTGGGTCCAGATGCCCTCCCACCGTGGGACTGTCTACTGCCCGCCGGGACGCTGAGATGTGGAGCTCACTCTCCCTGATGGAGGCTGCTGCGGGGGGACTGAATCGCAGCCGAGGTGTCCATTTGGCCATCTCAAAAGTCTGACAAGTTGGCACATTGTTGTCTCCAAATGAGCAGGCAGGAAACGGGGTTTCCTAAAACCTGGTTTTAAAGCACTTAGGACAGGAAACCATTTCCCATGCATGTTAGATCTCTCTAATGACTGGCTAACTAGAAACAGGCTATCTTAATACCCTGCCCGGAGCCATTACAAATGGCTTTCTTTCCAGACTTCATTAGAATATTTACTGTGATTTGGATAGAAGACTTTTGACACTGCAGTCATAAAATTTACAGGGGAGCAGTTTTGTTTTGTTTTGTTTTTTTAGTCTGAGAAGAACTTGGAAGAAGCAAGGAAAAGCCCTGAACTCCCCCAGCCACCAACTTCACTCATTAGTGGCCTTCTTGTCTCATGACCCCTGGTTAAGAAAATAAACATCCCTGCGGTAGTCTAATAAATTGCTTTCAGGAAAAAAACAGCTAGATCTCTCTTTTGTCAACTCCTGCCTCTTTCAGATAAACGGCAAGAAAGGGGAAATTCAGCACGTGTGCGTCGTCTACAAGTTATGTCACTGAATCTTCATAAATGGGCACGATCTGGATTTAGCTTCTGAGAAAACTGAGGCTGGAAGTGACCCAAAGTCACCCAGCCCGTGAGCAGCAGAGCTGGGACTGCCATAAAAGTGTCACTGACATGCAGCTCCTCTTGTACTTATTCTCAGAGCAGACCCAGTCTACACAACCAGCAGCTGCTCTTTGAGAAAGAAACTCACACTCACTTTCACATTGTCTTAAGTTTTCCTTTTTCTTTTTCTTTTTCTTTTTTATTGAATCATAGCTGTGTACATTAGTTCAACCATGGGGTACAGTGTGGGGGCTTCACATGCAATCTGAGATATTTTTATCAACCTGATTGACATAACATTAGTGATATTTTCTCATTTACTATGTGAAAACATTTTTGATCCGTATTTAGAAGTTTTCTCCTGACCCTTCGAATATGTACCACACATGTGATCTCACCCTTTGTCCCATCTCCCCCCTCCCTCTCCCTCCCCTTCCCTCCCTCTCCCCTTTCCCCGTCTTCCTGTGCAATAAATGGGTTGTAGCCTTCACTTGAACAATAAAGAATTTGTCTCATATTAGGGTGTATATACATTGGATACTTTTTCTTCCATTCTAGAGATACTTTGCTACATGGATGGAGCTGGAACATTGTCTTAAGTTTTTAAATGTCTTCATAGAAGTGATCACCCAGAGCTCCAACGCATTGACCTTAAGTCTCCAGAGAAAAGCCACCGTGGGACAGTGGAGCCATTCGCTTGTGCAGTTAGGAAAGATGAAAATAGCCGATAGGAAAACTAAGCAGGGTAAATGCAGAGAGGGTGACTTTGATGGGGATGGGGCGCTGGCAGACACACTGACCGACTGGGCAGGGTCAGGGAAGGATTCTGGTCAGGGACATTGAGTACAGATCTGGATGAAGCGAGGAAAAAAAATGCAAATAAGTGTGGGAGAATTCAAGAGTCGGGGACAGCCAGGAGCAGAGCTCTGCGGTAGGGTAGCGTGTGGCCCCTGGGTCTCTGGTGATGCCTCTGTGGTCTCAGCACAGTGCGAGGTATTCAGAATTCTCTGTCTGTCCGGTGACTGTACCAGAAATCAGCATCCCTCATGGCATAGCTTATCTGGTGTCGGAGACCTCTCCATGGAGCCTCGTTTCAATGTGTGCCTTTGGTTTTTATTACAGGGTGGATGCGGAGCACTTCTCCGCTCTCGGAGGGCTCCGTGGGCTGCACAGCTCCCTGGAAGGCTCTGCCAACAGAGCCGAGGAAAAGACGATCGCTGGCGTGTGGCTCCTCTGCGCTGGTGATAAACAGCGCGGGAGCTACCTTGTTTCTCCCTTCTTGCCTTGATTGCTAGGAAGCTCAGTGTTAAATTTAACATTCAATTAAAACAACAAAGTTAGCCTTCAAGGCTTTGGAGTATTTCTAATGCTTAATGGTGTATCTGCTTTCCATTGTGAGCAGCCCCTAGCCCCGTTGGATTGGGGTATAAATAACACATGTACGGAAAATCACATATGCCAAAAATATAAGAAGTGTTGATCTGCCTGAAAAAATGAAAGAGCGACGTTTATTTCTGTCACTGGATGCTCTAGGTAAGCCATTGTTTATTATTTCATTTACAAGGAGGCCACCCATGTAACCGGGTCAGATCAGAGAGGGGACTGCTCTAGACTGATGCGCCGATGTCTCCTTCCTCCGGTGACTCCCATCTCCAGGGACTCTCCAGGTATGCATAGTCTTAGATCCCTCCCTGGCATGTGAACTCTGGATTTAGCCATGTGATATGCCTTAGCCAATATGCTGCCAGCAAATACGCTGCAAGCAGAGGCTTAGGAAGCAATGACTAAGTGTTGCCCTCTTGAAACGTAGCTGCCAGCATCTAAGATAGTCAGGATGACATGGACAGAGAAGCCCAATCATTACCACTTGGTGCAACGGCACCAGTGAGCCCAGGAACGTGAGAGAGACCAGCCATGCAACCCAGAGTTGAGGGGGATCAACCAATCTCTACTACTTCAGGATGAAAGTTTTAGGGTGACTTGTTACACAGCAGTAGGTGACTGATACAGACACATCAAGATTTCTTTTAGGGCCAAAATTCTGGAGGACTCTTTTACTAAATGTCTGGGTCCAATAAGTGCTTGATGCATCCCTTAAAATATCTCGGCTCCTGAAGAACTTATCTCACCAGGAAACAAGATAAACAGACCAATAAGAGAACATATTTTTCTGAGAACCTGCCCTATTGGCCCAAGGGATACACTGATAAAAAAAAACCACAGAATTACAATTGCTATCCTCAAAGTCCTCAAAGAGCTTAGTAGATGATAAGGCTACTAATTTAGATAGTCTGAGATTGGCAGAAGAACAGAGGGAGATGTGAAAAAAATAGATTAGTCTAGAAACAGATCCTAATAAATAGCATGCAATATACTAAAAGCAGCTACCCATATCAAAGGCAAACCAAAAAATATCTATATGTGGTACCAAAATGATAAGTTAGCTGCTAGGAAAAAAGTTCAAATTAAGACCTTATCTCACACTGAGTATACAGAAAATAGAGTGCTCCCCATCAGTGATTGCATGCTTATGATGGTTTTATGAATGTTCAGAAATTTTCATATTGGGTTATTAAACTGTTCATAGCTTGAAATTAGCCCTAAAAGGAGTATTTACACCACATTAATTGGCAAATGCTAGAAATCAGGGCTTTTTGAAGGCACTTACCAACATGTCATTGACAATGAAAAAGATCTATGTATTTGAATACACGTATGTTTAAAATTTGGTTATGAAAACTCTAGGAAGTGAACCGGACCGTCCATTGACTGCACAGTACATTTCATCTATGTGAAAAAATGGAGATATGTACAGAAAAATGTCTATGTACAAAAATGTCAATGGATATTTCTTTCTTCGGAGGAAAGCTCCTCATAGGATGTGTTATACTCATTTCTATAGCTGTCCGCTTGCTCCTACATTCCAGCCTGCTCTGTGGTTTCCCTTGAAAAGCCAGGGAGGGTCACACTATTCTATTGTCCATGCGTCTTTGACACGTGTCTTTTTTTTCTCCCAGATTGTGGATTCTAAATTTTCCAAAGTGATCCAGGTCATGCTTATGTCATCAGTCAAAAAATAAAAACAGAAGAAAAAATTCTTTAAAGATTTCATTTTGCAAAAAGAAGAGAGCCCTTCCCCTCCAAAATAGTCAAAATTACTACGATGCCAGGCCCTGAGTTAGGAACTTGACCTGTATTTTACCATTGAATCTTCTGCTTGTTCTCAGCAGAAGATAATATCTAGGCTTGACAAGGTGGAGTGGCTTGGCTGAGGTCGCATAGCTGGCAAACGGCAGAGTAAACAGCTTCATTCCTTTCACCCTGTGCCACTGGTTCTGGTATTGAATTGTGGCAGATGCTAACTACATCTTAACTCAATGATGCTCCTGACACCCCCCTAAGTCTCACAAGCTCTCACAGATGCGCTGGTTTCAGTTAGAAGGTCACAAAGGCTGGTGAGCCCAGGGATCAAGTTGAAGGTGCTGACTCTAGGCACAACGGGATCTAGAGCAAGTGACATCCGAAAGCCTCACAGAACACAGCAAGCTACACAAAGGCAAAAACTACGTCTTACAGCTGCCTTCTCGCGGCTCAGCTCTTAGGCCCATGGTGGGCTCTTACTCCATGCCTTTTGGATAAATAAAGAATGGTTGGAAGGCAAAAAGAGAAGCAGGCAGGCCAGGAGAAGAGGAGCATGGTGAAGGACAGGGGAGAGGAAGAAAGGAAACAGAAGAAAACCACTAAAAAGTGTCGAGGAGGCCCGTCAGCCCGTCCCGAGTGAGGGTAGCAGACCAATGCACCTGATTACCTCCTAGAGGACCTCAGTAGTATCATAGTCAGGACAAGAATTTAGGACAAATCACCAGAAAAAACAAGTAATACTCAGTGTGAGATTTTTGCAGAAGGCACGAATAATAGAAAGTACATTTTAGAAATATTTTTATTATAAGTCATTAGGCTTGATATTTACATGGGTCACTATGAACCGTGTAGAAAATTCGTTTTCCTACAACGATTCATTCCCAAACCCAGGGGGAGTCACTGTCATTGAGTATGGATGTGTTTCCATTCAAAAAAAACTCCCGCAGTAGAACTGATACAAATAGGGTCTTCTTATATAAACACATCGCAGCAGTGATCATCAGCATTTCACTACCATTTGGAAAAAAATCAAACTTTTCTGGAGAGTTAAGTTTTTACCTTGCATTGTTTGTTTATTGTTGTTGTACCTGCCTTTCTTATTTTGTTTTAGCATAAACTGTCTTATCCCCCGCATATCCACTGGAATTGTAATCACCCTGCCTTGCTTCTTGACCTGAGAATAATCATTTTTCCAATCCCAAACCAGAAATGTTGCACTGTCCCCACATCAAGAGACAATTCGACTCATGTGGTCCCCTGACCACCTCACCTCACCCTTTTTTCCTCAACATTTCAGTCTGTTCAATGGAGATAATTATACTTTCTCCCTCAAGGTCCTTCTGTGAGTGGAAAAGGATATAAAGTTCAAGTCTGGTTCTTACAATAACCTGGCACTCAAGATATAGGAACTATAATTGTAGAACGGAGTGTAAAATATGTCTGTGTCAGTTTTACCGGGATTGTATCTTTTAAAATGTTGATTCTTGGTCTTTCTTTGAGTTAGAAATAAAACCCAAACTCCAAATCTCAAGTTAGGATGTCAATTTCTAAACTTATCTTAAACCCTGGGTCAGCTCTGGGGTGCTTATTAGTTATAACTCAGGAAGATTTTATAGGTGCACAAGAAGTTAGATAAGTGACCTTTATTTTTGAATAAGGTCATAATTAAAATAATTTGTTGGAATTATTAGGCAACTGCTGAACCACTGAATCATCACAAAACTGACTGAGTGTTCTTCCTTTCGTTGGGTGGGGGATTTCAAATCTTGATGGAATTTGCTCTGGGTTATTTTGTTCCACAGTTTAGTGAGAGCCTTGGCTGCTAACCCCAATTCTTGTCTGTCATTTTCTTCAGAAATACTGGATTCCCCTTACTCTTACCCTTTTGATATCAGATTCAATAAACTCACCAAGCCAACAAACAAAACGCCCAAATCCAATAAACCCCTTCCATCCAGATCCATGTTTAAAACAATCCAAATTCCATGCTTCTGATCAGTGATTGACGACGCACCCCTTAATGAGCAAGCCAGGCAGGACTCCAGGATGGAGGAGCTGCCATGAGGTCAAACCTCGGTGTCCTCCCACTGAGGATGGACGCCCTCACCCCTCACGCTGGGTTTATGGCGGGGCATTTCTGCCTTCAGAAGAAAGCTCCTCATAGGATGTGTTATAGTTGTTTCTGCAGCTGTCGGCTTGCTCCTACTTTCCAGCCTGCTCTGTGGTTTCCCTTGAAAAGCCAGGGAGGGTCACACAATTCTACTGTCCATGTGTCTTGTCTTTCTCGCTGGCCCTTCTTTTAGATGACAATGTGATCCCTTGGGGACAAAAAGTGCTTTGCTGGAAAGCACTTAGTTCCAGAGGTCCCAGCTCTCACTGTGGGATTCCTGAGCGTATCCTCAGTACAGCTTCACCTGGGTCCGTCTCTCCACCGAGTGCACTAAGCTCGCCTTATTGGGCTTCCAAATGCTGCGCAGAGGACAAGGCAGATGCGCTCTAGGCCAGAATCCCAGCCCACTTGGGATTTCTCGGCGCCCCTCTTGTCTGTCCTTTCAAGAGCTGTTTAATAGCAAATGCATGGGTCTGCAAGTCATACATCTCCCTGCCCTAAAATTTTACCAAGATTTACAATGCAAGGCAGATCTTCTGAGGAGAGAAATGAACCAGCTCCCTTTATTTTTGTTTCTATCCATGATTTAAAAGCTACAGCGCCTTATTTATTTTTGAGTTTGCCTTAGAAAAGACACCTGCTCCCTTTGCTGGCGAAAGGGGAATTGCAGGGGCTCCATTTCTCAAGCTGTTTCCCCTTCCAGAAGTCCTGATTCCTGCTCATCTCACGTTTTCCTTCCAAAAAACATTCTCCCAGCTTCCTTCAAGTCCTCCTTCCCCTAAGAAGAAGGGGAACTCTGAATCTGTCTCTGGCTTCTCGGAGTACTTCTAATCTGTTACGTTCTTTTTGGTAATTAGCAGTGTATAGTCTTGTCCTTATTTCTGATCACCTTCTCCAAGTCAGTGCTCTGAAGTTCGTCTCTGTCATGTAAGTGTCTTAACCTCCTGTTCTTCATATGACAGCTTTCTTTCTAAACAATCCTAAAAATGGTGCCCAATGAATACTTGTTACATTGGCTTTCTATCCTGAATGTGTTTTTATACATTCAGTATATACATTTTACATACTTCCATAGAAGTTTTAAAAGTAAAGAGGGGTCGGAGGGAAAAAAAAAAAAAAACAGACACTTTTGCAGCAATTAATTCATAAAATAATCACACAAATCATTCATTTAAAAACTTGTCGAGTCATTAGTTTAAAAAACACCTTGTCTGGCACAAATCTCCACCCCGTTTTGAATTCTCACCACCCTTTCTTACGAAATTAGTGAAAGAGCCATTTTCTAATATGTTAAGTATCATCTCCTCACATTTTTTAAAGGAGACCAAAAAAAAAAAGGAGGAAAAAGAGATAAGAAACAAGTTAATTCTCACAGGTAATTGTAGTGTATGTTACATGTATATATTTAAAACATACACACGGACTTGGTAGGAACCTTGTTTTCTATTACTTGCTCCAAGTAAAATTCCAGGTAATTGGTCAGAAGGATTAAAAGTGCTGGGATATGCGGAATATTTAATGGCCTCACACCTGCCTTTCTGTAAAGCTGCAGCCTATTCCTGTTCTATAGCCTTTAAAGCTCTCCACTAGCAATTTACTGATGCAGCCAATTAGACAAGGGAGGTAAGATTTTGGAAGCCCTTTCGGGGGAACCGGCCATTCTCGGGCCCACACCGCTAGGCACTAGCCCACTGGGCCTTTTGGTGAGAGCTGTCTTCCAGCTCCAATCTCAGTTTTCTTTCTTCCCCATTCCGAAACTACTAGTTTAGGAGACATTGTCACCCAGAAACATGTGGCCAGACCGTCACGCAATCACCCTTTTCCCCCAATTCTCATTTCTCCCTAGTTACTTCTAAAAAGCAAGTTTTATCCTATGGAGATTTCCATTGGCAAGACCCCAGAGTTAAAATAAAATACATCATTTGGAAATGTCCAGGATTTAAAAGCAGCCCGGTATTTAGAGTGGCAAACGAAAATGGCATTGATTTAGATCAAGATGGATTTAGAGGGTGGTGAATGATGAGCAGCAAACATGTAGGATCAGCAGCTGTGCCCTGCTGGTGTTCACTTACGTTTTTATTTGAGATAATATCTTCATCTGTGTCGGTTTGATCTGGCCATTAACACATTAACCTATGAAAATTTTAAGTCCCAAAGAATTTCTAGCAGGTTAGAATCATAAAGCATTAGATTATTAGATCGAGGCTCTTAATTTTTTTTCTTTTATAGATGTGACCACTAAATTTCCCAGATGGTAGGGAATGCTCCTGGCCAAGGTAGAAACTGGGGAAGGGACGGGAAGGCAAATCGTTTCTGCTGTAAGAATTCGCACAGGGAAGAGATTCACAAGAGTCCTGCAGACCAGAGGTTACTGTTTTGACATGTGAGATTTTTCCGCTGAGCATTCATTTTCTTTGGTACGTTTGAAAACTAGCTATCCTTCATTAATACTAATCAAAAAATATATATATAATATATTTTAAAATGTTCAAAATATCAAGGAAAAAAATTTGATCTTTTGGTCAAGATGATAGTTAAATCTTGAAACAAAATAGCCATTTATAATTTTTAAGTAAAGATATTTTCAAGGCTTCTGTTTGCCTTCAAATCAAATCTTATAAAGAATACAGGTAATAGAAGCCTTAGAGATTCGTGACTACAGACTGGCGAATTAGATTTTTCTAATGAAAACTAAAAGCGCATAGAATTTTGTATCATATCAAATTTGCTGGTTTAAATTAATGTGAAATATCCACCTTATATTTATATAAGAGGTTACTTAAGCTTTCAAGACACCTTTAAAATGTGATAATTTGGAAGTTGGTTTATTACTATGCTCATTTTATAGCGTCAGTCTTTTCTTGAAAAAATAAGTAATTATGTTTTTTCTTATATTGCAACATATTCTCAGTACGGCCTTGTGGCATACTTATTTCAACACAATCCCTAGTAATACAACAAAATTAGAATAATACTACTGGTTAAAATAAATGGGGTGGTACTACCAAACTTCATTCTATATTAATCTTCTTACGTTGCATAGAAAATCCACATCCCTTCAAAACTTAGCTCTCAACACTTCATGTCACTAAAGCAAAACATCCAAAAAATATTTTTTTGCCCACAAGAGAAATGAGCAGAAAGGGATTTACATTGGTAAATTACCTTTTCGCTGGTTGTTTTGTTTGCTTGTGAAAAAAAATGAAAACTCAGTATTGGTTGCAGTTAAGCTGACTTCAGGATTATAGGCACCAGAAGAATTTTGAAGATTAACATTAAAAAAAAAAAAAAGATCTTTTACACTCCTTTCAAAATTGCCTGGGAAAAGAACATAAACGCAGGTGATATGCTGATCCAATTTCCCCACTTCATTGAGAACTATCGAAAATTATACCATTGAAAAAGTTTTCCATAAAAAGAATTTTCAACAAATTTGAGCGTTCAGTCACATATGAAAACAAAAGGCCATGTGATGCCACATGTGAATCCCTCTTAATCAGGGTTCGTTTGATGTACTTTGGGGGAAAAAACAAGGAGAGAAATGGCATTTGGTTTAGACCCGCGAGCACCAGTGGGCACTTCGCACCCCATGTGGATAATCTTTCTATCCTCACATTAGCTCCCAGCAGAATATCAAAACCACGAGAAGGAACAGCTTTGAAGCTGGAAGGTCTGGATTCCAAAATTAGCTGTTACTGACAAGCTGCGTCTCCTTGGGCAAGATAATTAAGCTTCAGTTTTTCCCCCTATAAAGTGGAGATGATAATAGTGGTTACCCCTGCAGAGTGGTTTTAAGGATAAATTCAGATAATTCATGGAAAACATTTAGCAAAGTGCCTGGCACATAGTAAGAACTCAGTAACTGCTATTAGCTGTTACAGAAGGAACTCTACAAACAGAGAATGTTCGTGAGTTGCAATGTTTCAATTGCAGAAGTGAACACATTGTCTAGGCTGAGAGAGAAGCCAGAGCTAGCACAGATGATTGACAATGCATCTTGTGAGTGAAGCACCAGGACGTTTTGCCTTCAGAGATTTTTCAATTGGAAAGTTCTAGGTGGCCATTTCACAGGAGGCCAGCAGAAAGGGAGCTGAACTGAAGTCAGGGCTAGGTTGAGAGAAGAGGTGGTCGGCAGAAAATAGAAAGAGAGCAGAGGCTGAGGGCAGTGCCACAGAGCAGGAATTGTTTGGAACCAGAAAGTTTAAGGCTCATTCATCATTTCTGCCTATTATTAATTTCATAGCCTTGGTCATTAGAGGTATTATTGTCTCTGTGCCTAGTTCCTCATTCATAAAACATGTTATTAAAGCCTACTTTATAGGTTTGCCCCGATTCTCTAATGACGTGGCATATGATGTGTGTAAACGTAGCGAACTCTACAAAGAGCAGCTCTTTCTGTGATACTCGGCAGGAAGGTCTCCAGAATGGTAGACCAGGATGGGAAGGAAGAATCTGAGAATGGATTAATAACCAAAGAACTATCTGTCAACGATGGCACAGGACTAGGGGCAAATTAGGAAGAAGGAGAGTTGGAAATTGTTAAAAACTTGGTGACAAAACATCTGGAACTCCCTCTGAGGAGGAGGAAAACTAATTTGAATACTACTACTCTGAAAGTCACATGTACCTTGAAAATAATAGATTAATGAAACTTAGTAGCTATTAGAGATTGCGTCCCAGACTGGCGGGGCTGTTGAGCACATGCAGTTCCTCTGGATGCCTTGGTAAAGACACGGAGCCTTCCTCAGCCTGGGTCCCTGCATGACTTCATGGAGCGGCCTTCCCTCATTACTACTCACAGACCTACGCCAGTTGGATTTACATGAGCAAAAATTAGATCAGATTCAGCCACTAACATAGTGAGAAAATAATTGGCTAGGCCTCCAAAGTGCACCCAAACTTCTTCTCTAAGCCTTCTTTTTATTCCCTGAAATTCAATATGTGATCTGGCTTTTTCTCTCATAGGAATATTTTAAATTTTGACTCTTTTTTTTCTTAAAATGTAAACAAGGCCAATTGCTCTTGTCATTTAACTAATTCTGTGTCTAGAAGTAACTTCCTCCTCAAGGGAATCCTAAGTAAATTAATATCAAATCAACTGTGGGTGTAAAATGTTAGGACACTAAAGGTCCACTTCCAGCAAACAATGCAATAAGGTGAAGAATCTGTGTTCATCCAGATATTTCTATCCCAACTAAAAACTCAGCACAGAAGGTAGGAAAGAAAGCTAGCAAACAAAATTATGAAACCACTATTCTGTTTACATAAATATTATCAAATACAATTTTAATGTGCTATTTTAAAATGAAAATAATGTTTTTTTCTCATCATAAAGGGAAGGCATCTTTTAAAAATGTTTGGAGAACTTTTAACTAAGGCAGAAAAAAGAAAATCAAGACTGTCTATGATCTCACTCCTTGGAGGCAACTTCAATGTTAATAAGATAAACTTAACTTTCACCCACGCTCATTGACTCTGGACAGCCTCAATCCCTTTACTCTGCCAAGGTGATAACAGAAAAATATCACGGCCTTGTATTAATTTTTGTTTCTCTGATTATCTGTAAGTATAGGTTTCATGTATTTCCTTTGGCTTATTGTATTGTGTGCTTTTTTCTTTTAAAATGTTTACCTCTTGCTAATTTTTTAAAGTTCTAAATGTATATGTATGTTAATCCTTTGAAATAGATTTAGACAGTTCTTCCTTGATAGAGCATTTTTTGACCTTTAGGAAATATTAATAGTTGCAATTTGCATAAGGATTAGAAATATCATGTATCTTGGTATATTCTCCCACAGCAGAGATCTGGGCTCAGGTAGCAATTTCAATCCTTAACATATAAGATCTCATCTAAATTTTGTTATGCTAGATGTGTGATGTGACAGATAATATGACTGTGGTAATAATTACACAACATATATGTATGTTGAGTGATCATGATGTACACCTTGAATGTATGCAATCTTTATTTGTTAAATTTTTTTTTTTTTGAGACAGAGTCTCAAGCAGTCACCCTAGGTAAGGCGCTGTGGCATCACAGCTCATAGCAACCTCAAACTCTTGGACTTAAGCGATTCTCTTGCCTCAGCCTCCCAAGTAGCTGGGACTACAGGAGCCCACCACAACGCCCGGCTATTTTTGTTGCTGTTGCAGTTGTCGTTGTTGTTTTAGCTGACCCAGGTTTGGTTCGAACCCGCCAACCTTCGAGTATGTGGCCAGCACGCTGCCCACTGGGCTATGGGTACTGCCCACAAATACTTTTACATTTAAGAAATAAAATCATTCACCACTGTCAAGGAAATAGACCACAGTTTCAGACTTCTTTTATTGACCCATGTGGTGGATATGAGATAAAATTTATTTTTCATTATTAATGCTTTCACATGAAATTTGAAGAAAGCATAAAAATTTTATAATTATTTTGGTGATAATAAAAGCTGTCATTACAGCTCAAAGACCTTTTCATCTGAAACACAAGACAGTATAAAAAGCAAAATAAGAATCACTTCTTGACCCTTATGTAAACTTCAGAAGACTTGGATTACTTTCTAGCCTTGTTATCACAGTTGTTTTATTATCAGTCTTATAATAATAGACAGAAAAGGCCTATATTTTTAATAGATAGGAATGATCTAAGTTTTGAGATGTTGTATGACTTTAGTGGAGTAATAATAACAATATTTAAAATTCACTGTACTTCTATTATGCAATTAGTCAGGCCAGCTGGGCTTTATCTCATTGACTCATAACACCCACATTTTATGATGAGAAAAGTGGAGCTGAGACAGGTGAAATGACTCCTCCAGGGATGCTCCACAAGGACACGGTGGAGTCCTGACACCAACTCCGGCAGAGTCTGGAACCTGCTCACTTAATCATCACTCATTAACCTCACTGGAGAAGTGGCAAATCAGTATCAATCACAGAAATAGAACGAAGGCCTTGGGGGCCAACACCAAATATAAACTTGGAACTTTTTGCATCTTAAAGGAGCTTCTCCTAGCAGTTCTAAACCTGGGGTGGGGCTCACTTGTAACAGAGAGTGGATGAAAGCATGGCATGGTTCACCGGTCAGCCTTTTCTCAATTATGGGCAATTTTAACGTTCCCTCAAATCTGTAATTATAGGATTATTACAAACTCAATATATAGGTTGCTGATTTCGAAGCATGCATATATTGAATTCTGACAACTGACCAAAAGTAAAAAATGTGCGTCTTAGAAATCTTTCAGATCTTCAAACATGATAGAAGTGGTTCTCAGCAGAGGAGGTTTCAGGAAAAAGACTGCACATAAGTGTGTCGATGGAAGCTGTCTTCTCTTTGAAATTCTGTTGCCTAAAACACTCATTTGTGTTATAAAAATAAATGCAGACATCACAAAGGAGGATTGGCAGCAAACTCTGCCATATTTAATGACTCCCCAAACGCTGTCCCCACTCCAAACCAGTGATTGAATTCTTGTCTTCCCACTCTCAAGTTTAGATGCTGGAGGTGGTGTTTTTTTCTCTGCCTTTTTTCTTTTTCTCTACTGCAAAAACAACACATTGTCTTCCTGAGACTCTCCTCTGATAGAGAGATCTTCTGGGTAATACAAGCAAGGCCTTCTGGGAGGCAGAAGAGTACCCTAGGTGGCCATTCCTGGTCCTTTAATCTTATTAAAATTGGAGCTAGAAGACAACTTAGAAGGATTCAAATCCAACATCCCTCCCCTCTTTTCTCCAAACAGATGAGGAAAGTGTGGTCCAAAGACTTGCCCAACTCATATATCTCTTTACTGTGAAGCAAAGGCTCCAATTCATTTCTTCCCTTTTCACTCTTCCCACGAAAACTCTCTAACTGCTGAGCTTCCAGGCAGCATCACCACCGTCTGGAAAAGAAGGCGTGAGGAGGTTGAGGGGTCAAGTCTTCTGGGATTTAGCTAGACAGAGAGGCAGCTCATTTTGCTCTGAAGCTCTGCAGGTATAAAGACTTAGTAAATCTACCAGTTCAAGAACAAACAGGTCTTGGCCAGTGTAGAAAAGAGGCTCATGGTAACCCAAGCATGCCTTCAAGAAAACGACAAAAGTCACCTCAGGCAGGGCACCATCCACCGGGCACCCAGTGCATCTGAGATCTCATGCCCAAAAGGAATGTAGAACCAGGACTGAGGTTGGGGCAACTTCCGGGCCTCTGTCCTAATAGCAAAACCTAGAGCCATTGGAAACAGGGTGGGGGGAGGGCACATGCTTTTGTTATTTTTCTTTTCTCTTTTCAAGGGGTCAAAAGCCAACAATCTGACACTTGTAAAAATGTCAGCCCAAAGGGGGAAGGCTCCTTGGGCAGCAGGATAGCTCGCCCAGCATGTATCAGAAACTGAGATTCAACACCACGCTTTCTTTTCTCTTCCTTCCAGCAGCCTCTGTTGCTCGTGGCAGATTTAATGGTGTGATTTACAGCACTGAGAGACCTTTGTCAGGGCCAGTAAAATGACAAACAGAAATATATGGAGCAGTATGTTAACAGCCTCCACACAATACCTTGTCAGTTACAGCTTGACAGCGATACATTTTAATTTTGTCTTTCATAAAAATCTTGGCATGTATGCCTCATTTGAACACAGGCTTCCAAGTCAAGTGTGTCATCCAAGCATGCAGTTTATCACCCTCTATATTTTCTGTCCTTTTCATTTAATGTCATTCCTATGGCAACAGACATCGCCCTGGAAATCATTTTCAAAACAGCTTATTTGTTGAAAGGGACTGGGTGAGGCTAAAATATGTGTTTGGCTGGGAAGAATGTCAGAGTGTGAATATGGCTTAGTTACATTAATCATATTCTTTGAGGACTTTGTGTAATCAGATACTTGAAGGAGGCGTATTGTGGGGTGGAATCTGACATCCCTGCCCCACCCCCAGCTTTTTATGGTTTTGCATTTCATAAGGGTAAAAATAAGAGAGGCGAACTTGCAGCTCACTCCATGGAAAGGCATCTAGGCTGGTTTCTAACCTGGCATGGTACCTCTATTTGTGGGGATAGGGTAGATGGGTGGATTCTAACTCCATTAACACTGAGTTGCTGCTACTTGGAAGCTGATTACATAAACCCAGATTTATTCATTCAACATTTATTTGACACAACTTTAATGATCATCTACTATGGAATAGGTATTGTATTGATAAAATAGCAGTGAAAAAAAATAAGCAAAATCTCTGATTCCATGGAGCTTAGACCCTAGAAAGGAGGACTGATCTTAAAGAAGTGAACACACTGGGTGATGCCTGTGGCTCAAAGGAATCTGGCGCTGGCCCCATATACCGGAGGTGGTGGGTTCAAACCCAGCCCTGGCCAAAAACTGCAAAAAAAAAAAAAAAAGAAGAAGAAGAAGAAGTGAACACATTGCTGAAGGTGGGTTCTCCACGCAGGGTTTGAGATGAGGGTTCTTTGTGCGGGTGACTTCTTAAAGACTCAATAAACAGTCTTACAAAGGACTTACATGTTGATGTGAACAGTAGAACAAGGCAGGAGAAGAAGCCGAGCAAAGTGCAGTCCAGCCTCAGCTTGATCCCAGGGGAACTCTGGAGCATGAATAGCCCCATGGAGCTGACCCACCTTGGGGCACTGCACTAGGGCTGGACTTCTGTGTTCACTAATCAGTCTGTCATTGGTCACAAGCTGCCTCATGGGGGAGGTATCTCCCAACATAGCCTCCTACTGACCAAGAATATCATACCTGGGGAGAGGGTGCGGATGTAGCCAATAGCCATCAAATTCACATGGGCTGGGGAGTGGGCACACACGCCGGGCAAGGGGGTCAGAGCAAGTAGCTTCCACTATATACATAAAAACATATCATTTTAAGTTAAGAATAACGCTATGCATATGATAGAAGAGGGCCATCTACAGTGGATGGATGGCTTAGGAAATGCATCTCTAAGGAGACAACATCTGAACTGAGATTCCAACGAGAAGCAAATGACCCACGGGCAGGTTTCTGCAAAGGGTGACAAGTTTAGGATATTTGAGGAAAAGAAAGAAGGCCCAGGTTGCTGAACATATGAGTAGTGGATGAGGTGGCAGAGAATGAGGTCAAAGGGACAAACTGGGGTTGGACCTTACAGGTCTGGCAGTCCGTGACAAGGGTTTGGATTTTCCTCTAAGGTGCCGGATCAGGTACTGGCATCTGGACATTAAATAACCAGCCCTTGTCCTGACCCTCCTGGCAAGACACGGGCTACTCTGAAAACTGGCTGTACTGAGTGTGTATGGGCCACACAAGCCAGTACCTATTTCTCGAGGAGTGAGGTCTTGCTAGATGGAATGATTCCAAAAGGATGCAGCACTCACCTGAATGTATTACCAGGACATCCAGCAGTCCCGGCTTTAAGACAATACCTAGTTTTGGGTTCACACGGCAGCCCATAAACACTTTCTTAATTTCTATTAGGCATGATCTGCAGTTTTAGTGGAAATCTAAAGCCTACCTTTTCCCCAAATCAAAAGCTATGTATTTTCCCCTATAGGCCACGTTCTGCCCAGTAGGCAGCCCGGGCCTCACGTTGCGGGCTGCACATCGGAGCATCAGCAGGACGTGGGGGCTCAGGCAAGCCGGACCACAGGCACCGCTCCTGACCTATCGAATCAGAATCTGCATTTTAACAAGATCTTCTGGCTGATTTGTGTGCCCATTAAAGTTTGATAAGCTCCATTGCTGAACACCGTTTCCACAGGAAAACGTGTCCTGAGCTCCAATAATTCACTTATTAACAAAACAAACACTTGGAACATAAAACCAGGGAATAAGCTGGCTTCTATCACAAAAGAAAAGAAAAAGAGAGTAAAAGAGTTAACTTTGTGATATAATTAGAAGAGAAGGGAACATGTCAGTCCTATCCACAGCACTGCGGCACGTGTTGGGACCGGGAAGATTCCTGGGGGTCCAAGATAATTCATGAGAGACCGTGAACGCAAAGAGATTTGAAGAAGGAAGGAGTGAAAAATGTAGCTCTGACGGAGGTTTTCACAGCAAAGGAGAGATCTGTATTAGTGAAAGTGTGTTCTAAAATATTATTTCTAGGAAGCAAGACTTCCAGAATGGCAGAAGTCCAAAAGTCTGCTTCTCCATATAAGACTACTGACCAAATTGTCAAAATCGACTTTTTCAAAACTCTGAAAAATAACCAAAGGCTTGCAGGGATCCAAGGACCATTTATTTTTTAAAAAATTAGTTTTACAGGATCCTAATGGACAGTCCCCCAATGACTATGCTATGTTCAAGTAGAAACAGTGAACTAAATAACAGTTCAACAGGTTTCTCTCCTATAGGATCTTTTAGGACCTTTAATATACTAAATATTCATGGTAGAGTATGCAATTTTTCCTAAAGGTGATTCTGAGATATTCCACAAATCTAAGTCCTGTGAAATCACTTTCAAAAATAGTAGGTGGGACTTTGAGTTTAGATCTGAGAAAAGATCAAAAGTTCTAGACACCTGGCTGGGTGTGATGGCTCCTGCCTGTAATCTCAGCAATCTGGGAAGCTCTGGGGGAGGATCACTTGAGCTTAGGCGTTCAAGACTAGTCTGAACAAGAGCAAGACCCCTTCTCTACTAAAAATAGAAAAATTAGCCAGGTGTTGTAGTGGGCACCCCTAGTTTCAACTACGCAGAAAAGAAAGGAATATCTCTTGAACCCAGGAGTTTCAGGTGTTGTGAGCTAGGCTGATGCCATGGCACTCTAGCTCAGGAAACATAGTGAGACTCTGTCTTAGGAAAAAAAAATTTTTTTTTAGACACCAGAGAAGGAGCAAGCATAATAAGAGTGCCCTGGAAACCTGGACTAGAATGTGGTTAGGAAAAAACTTAATTAAGGAGTAAAGTGGTTAAATGTTGGAGTCTTTGAAGGTGCTTAAATACAGTGATTCAGAAGAAGAATTTCTTAAAACGAATTACACAAAGCACCAGCCATAAAATCAAAGGCTGATTAATTTGATGTCATTAAAATTTACATTTCTATAGAACAAAAAATTATATAAAACCAAGTGAAAAAATAAGTCACAGCATTGGCAGGACATGGGGGCAGCTTATAAGAAGATATTAGACAAGTATTACTCTCCAGAATGTATAAAGAGCAAGGAATATTAGCTAAGATAAATAGAAAAACTTAAACGATTGATAGATATGTAACAAGAAGTTCAACCTCCAGCATCACAAGAATCAAGTACAAATCAAACTGCAAACATAAGAAATGTGATAAAAACTCTAATCTCGAATAATGCTGTGACTGGTAAAGAAGTAGAGCATGGTGACTCTGCACCTCTGAGGGCTCATGAACTGGTTTTACTCATGCTTGTGACACCAAATGTGTGATATGTGTGAGTTTTCACATCAACCAATGTACCAACTCTCTAGACACCAACTGGGTATCCTGTAGTTCAGTCCAATTCGATCCTGTCATTGCCCAGAGTTAGCATCACACCCCATAATTAAGTTGAAGGACTCTGTCCTCCATGACTGCCCACATGTCAGGCACCAATCACAAGCATTGGGTACCTAGTGTACACACACTTCTGTCCAATGTGGCTATAGTCCCTTCCCTTCTGGTTCAGTAATTATCTACAATGGTACATGGTGCAGAAGGAAACACTTTACTTACTATTACCAGTTTGCTATAAAGTATGTAACTCAGGAACAGCCAAATGAAAGAGGTGCCCAGGGCCAGGTATGGGGAGAGGGGAGTAGTACATGGGGCTTCCATGCCTCCCTCAGCCCACCAGGCTCCCATCACCTCTACCAACCCTGAAGTTCTTTATTTGCTTTGTTTAAGGGTTTCTTACCGAGATTCCATTAAGTATTCCATTACCTAGGCGAGACTGATTGAATCAATGGCCATTGGTAATTAACTCTGTGTCTAGCTCTACTCCCCTCCCTGGAGTTCTAGAGGTGGGCGGGAGATTCCAACCCTCTAATCATGGGTTGGTCTTCCTGGACAGCAGCCCCCATCCTCAGCTATCTATGGGTTCATGGCCACCAGTCATCACTAACATCAAAAGACACTCTTAGACTCCAGAGATTGCAGGAGTTTTAAGAACTGTGTGGCAGGAAGAGAGGACAAACACAAAATATTTCCTTTTTTATTATTAAATCACAAGATACAAAATGGATCAAGGTATCTCTTATCCAAAATATTTGGAACCAGGAGTATTTTAGGTGTTGGATTTTTTTTTTTTAATTTTCGGATATTTAGATTATACTTAATGGTTGAGCATCCCAAATCCAAAAATCCAATCTGAAATGTCCCAATGAGCATTTCCTTTAAATGTCAAGTCAGTACTTAAAGGTTTTGTATTTTGAAGCACTTGGTATTTAAGATTTCCACATTTAAGATGGCCAAACTGTATAAAGATTTTGGAGGGCAATCTGACAAACTGTAGAAAATTGGAGGGTGTGTGTTGTATACCCTGGAGACCCTCCTAGTTATATGAACAAGGAGATAAGAGTATTTGTTCCAGCATGGTTTGTGGAAACAACCTAAGCATGAGTTAATGAAACAGTGGATGAACATACTGTTGTATATTCATATAATGAAGTATTGTATAGTAGTTAAATAAATTAGGGCTACAAGTATCCATATTGACAAATCCTTATAGAAGGAAACAGTACTTACATTCATAATAAGAACTTTTAAAATGTGAAAAGATGTTTCATATGGCTTATGGGACCCTTTACAGATGCTGAAAATAGAAAAACATGAATGGAAATGACATACACTAATTTAGCATGAGGGCAACCCCGGGTGAGGGAGAGAGGTGAACAGGATTGGAGAAGGTATGAGAAAGCTTCAAGATCTATAACAGTTCATTTCCTTACAAACAAATTGTTTGAAGAAAATATTTGAAAATACTTAAACTTGACCAAAATATGTATGGATAAATAGATACTTGCAGTATTATTTTTTCATTCTTTCTTCCTTTTTTTTTTTTTTGTAAGTAATATGTCTTATTATAAGAGAACTCTAAGGAAAGATGCACTCTTTTTTTTTCAAACAGGGTTTCGCTCTGTCACCCTAGCAAGAGTACAGTGGCTTCATCACAGCTCACAGCAACTTCAAACTCCTGGGATCAAGTGATCCTCCAGCTTCAGGCTCCTGAGTAGTTGGGTCTACCAGCACATGCCACCATGTTGGCCTAATTTTTCTACTTTTTATAGAAATGAGGTCTTACTCTTGCTTAGGCTGATCTCAAATTCCCACTCTTTTTTTTCTTTTTTAGGCAGAGCCTCAAGCTGTCATCCTGGATAGAGTGCTGTGGCAATCACAACTCACAGCAACCTCCAATTCCTGGGCTCAAGTGAGTCTCCTGCCTCCACCTCCCAAGTAGCTGGGACCACAGGCGCCCACCACAACGCCCAGCCTTTTTTTGTTTGGAGCCGTCATTGTTGTTTGGCGGGCCTGGGCTAGATTCGAACTGCCAGCTCAGGTGTACGTGGCTGGTGCCTTAGCTCATTGAGCCACAGGCACTGGGCCCAAATTCCCACTCTTAAGTGATTCTCCCACCACCACCTCCCAAGGTGCTAGGATTACAGGCATCAGCTGTCATGCCTGGCCTGAGGTGCACTCTTCACTAAGGAATCAATTTTCATTCTTAAACAGAAGAGTGAAATGACTATAAGGCTGGAGGAAAATCTTCCTGGGTGATGTGAAAAAGGACTCAAGAGATTAGACACAATTCCCCCAGAGGCTACAGAGACCAGTTATGTGCTGAATCTGACTGAGGCAATGCTGTGTAGGACAGAGGGAAGGATGGAGCTGCTGACATAGGAGCCAACCAAGGGAAGGGAGAATGGGGTTATGCTCAAGAGCATGGAATATACAGCAGCCAGCCCTGGGTGTGCATCCCCTACCTGTCACTAGTTACATGCATGGCCTTACCAGGCCATACGTTCTCTCATTCTCTCCATCTTTTCAATGCATGGAAACCCAATGCTTCTGTCAGAGGATTGGTACAAGGATTAAAGGTAATAATCTGCTTAAAGTACTTAACACAAGGCTTAGCATATAATATGCATATTATAATTGCTAGACAGTATATTGTTGTTTCATTCAGGGCCCTGTCAAGAAAACTGAAACCACTCTAGCTATATCAAACAGAGGGAATTTAATACAAGGGATTGATTGCATAGGTAATGTAAGGTTTGGGAAAAAATGAAAGGGAAGAGTGAAGCAGCCTAGAGATTAGCAACCAGCAAGAAGCTTCAGGACAAAGTGAAAAGGAGGTTGTATTAGTTCCCTTGGGATGTTTTAACAAATGACCACCAACTGGGTTGTTTAAAAACAGAAATTTCATCTTCCATGGTGCTGGAGGCGCGAAGTCCCAAACGGAGGGGTCACCAGAGTTGGCCCCTTTGGAGTTTCAGGCCCTCTCCTCATTTCTGGATATGGCCAGCGATCCTTGGCAGCTGTTGGCTCACAGAGGCTGATGAAGAGGGACGTCTTCAGCCTCTGCCTCCATCTCTACACAGTCTTCTCCATCTGTCTCTGTCTCTTCTCTTATAATGACACCTGTCATAATGGATTAAGGCCCACCTGGCTCCACTTTGACCTCCTCTTAACTAAATGCATCTACAAAGACCCTATTTCCAAAATAAGGTCACATTCACAGGTACTGCGGGGTTATACCTTGGACATATCATTTTGAGTCAGGCCATAACATCTGTGTTCTTAATGAGAGACCAAGGTGATCCAGGGTGGGCCACAGCGTTGGCTGATTCTGCCTGGGACCCAGGAGGGATGGACTGCAGGGGGAGAACTGTGACCACAGATTCGGTTCAGCCCTGCCATAGTTGCCACCAGAGGCAGAGAGAAAAAGGAGGAAATACCCTTTTTCCCTTCCTCCTTCCCTTCAATCTCCCACCAATGTCTCCTTATGGCCAGAAGAGGTATAAAGCAGTTGACGAGAGAGCCTGAAAAATGTACCCTGCAAAAGTCGGCTCCTCCTTCCCCACCTTGTCCAAAGCACAGAGCCAAAGGGTAGACAATGTCCAACTGAGGTTGCTCTGAGCCCGTCACAGCCTGCAGAGTCACCCACAACTGCGGTGGAGCATGAGGCAGGGCCAGTAGGATTATGAAGTGGTTACTAAAAATATCTAATACAATAGAGTAAGAAACACGACCTCTGCCCATAGAGATGCTAAACTAGTGGGGAGAGAGATAGTCAATAAAATAATTTTAAATTTAAACTGAAACTTTGTGGTAGAAAAAAATAGAGTGAAGGAAAGTAGCCACAGCAGCAAAGCTGAATTGGGGCTTCAGGGAAGGCCTCCTTGCGAAGGGACATTTGAACTCAGGTTATGTGGATCTGACCTGTCTCCTGTGTGTCTCTCCATGATCTCCCATCATGTGACCGTGGGAAGTGACATGACTCAACCTAGGCCAGACTCTGGCCCCTTGGAAGTTATTTAGTTTAAATCAGACACACAGGAACAGATTGCAGTAGATGCTGCTGATGGCAAAACCCCAGAGCTTTCCAGGGAGCCTCCTCACAGAAGCTGGGGCAGAGCAGATTCTCCTGGGATTGCTCCAGGGACACCTCCATGCCAGCTGCTCTTCTGACAGCACAACTTTGACTCTGTTCCCATTGGGACTGTGCTGTGGGCTTCCTTTCCTGAAATCTAATGATTAAGGTGGAAATGATGCCCTGTGATTTCTGAGGCCAACTCATAAAAGGCAAAATGCTGTCCATCTAGCTCTCTGGGGACACTCAGTTTTGGGGATACTGTGGAACCTGGCTGCTTATGTCCCATGACCCTCCGGGCTTCAAGCTTATAGCAGTGAGGCCTGTACCAAAAGCTTTGTGAGGAAGTTCATGTCCCCATGGAGCGGAATCAAGACCCCACTCTAACTCCGGTGATTGACTTGCCAGCCCTATAAGTGGGCCATCCTGAAAGAGGACCATCCAATCCTGCGCAGGTCACACCAGCTGATGCCACATAGAATGAAGACTTCTTATTCCCTCTCCTCTCTACCCACATTGTGTTCCAACACATTCAATGCAGACAATTTATGACTTGGAGAAAAAAGCATGAAATTAAGAGGAAAATGCATGGATGAATAGATAGTTTATTTGGCAAGACTCAAAAATAGTTTGGCATCATATAAGATTCAGGTTAAAAAGCATAAGAGAAAAATATAGAACATGACAGTCATTAAGGCACAGGAGAAAGAACTCCAGCTTTGGAACCTTATGGAATTTATTTCTCATCTCTAAAACAAGGGTGATGATATCCACATCTCCATTATAAGGTTCAAAGCTGATACTTGTAAATTGGATAGAACTTGGTAGATATCAAAATATCACAAATACTTCCAGCTCTTAAAAATAATTGTAGTGGGGGAGGGGCAAGATGGCTGACTGGAAGCAGTTTCCGTGAGAGGCTCCTATCCAAAGGAAAGGATAGCATCCAGAAAATGCCCAATTAAGTGGAAGCCGAGAGAGAAGTGAGAACTGCTGGTCACCTCTGCTGAGGCAAGCTGCAACTCCAAAAAAAGAAAGCTTCAGATACAAAATTCACTTGAAAAGAAAACTATCTGTCCCCTCCCCCAAGAAAGCTGTGGTCTTTTTTGTTTTGTTTACTCTCTTTTTCCTCTTCATTTGCTCCTGTGGGTTTTCTACAGACGAGTGATGAACTGTGGACCTGTTGTCTCACCCCACAGGAGAGTGCTGTGGGAAGTGGGGACTGCTTCCTCCTGAGAGACCTTGCTGTGTCTCTGAACACTCTCTGGCTAGGTAGAAAACTTGAACTAAAGTTCTCCCTGCCATTCTGAACTTCCAATGGGCCCTTCCCCCCTTACCTGATAAGCCAGAAGTCTATCCCCTGCTGAGGCTGTGAGAGGAGGTTCTCAAGCAGTGTATCCCATCCATGTTGGAGGGACCAAGTGCCTCGCCCCACATGAGACTCCGGGGCTTCACTGAGCTTCTCCCCCCCATCTGCACATGTGGCCAGAGTCTCTGCTGAGTGTGCCTGACTCCCCAGCAGGCCTGGAGGCCAACGAAGGCAGCATCACACACTGCCAGAAACTCCACCGAGTGCACGCCAACCCCCAGAGGACCAGGCAGCCCAGAAAGATGGCACTTTCTGCTGCCAGAGTGAGCCAGACTGCCCTGGTAGGTGGCACTGCCCACCACCAGACTCTTAGTCGAGCGCGTGCCAGCCCCCAGCAGGCCAGGCTGCCAGAGACTCTCCCAAGTGTGTGCTAGCCCCCAGCAGCTGGACCTCCGGGTGGCGGCACCCCCCCAGCCAAAATCTCTGTCGAGTGTGCAACTCCCAGGAGGGCCCACCGCCAGCTGCCAGAGCATTGGCTGAGCATGTGTGACCCCCCCCCCAAGCAGGCCAGGCCACGAGCATAGGCGGGAGTGCCCTCCACCAGACACTCCGCCAAGTGTGTGCCACCTCTACAAGGACCATGCCCCCAGGGCACCCAAGTCCTTCCTGGACTGCACCACCCTTGCCAGGGGCTCTGGGAGCCACACAACCCATGCCCTTCCTCCCCTTCCCTCTCTTTCCTGCCTCCACGACAGACTCGCCCATCTGGCCAGGGTCTTGGGAAGCCACACGATATAACACCCTCCCTACTTCTGTGTAGAGCCCTCCACCCAGCCAGAGACTGGTGGAGTCACCAGGCACCAGGCAGTCCCAGAACCGAATGCACCTTTCCCAGCCTTCCTGCTGGTTCCATGTGCACCATGCTCCACTTTGGAGTTACTCTCACAGCCCAACCCCCTAGCTGGGGCAGCCCCAGAGGAGCTACACAAGGTCACTTCCCATTAATGTCCAACAACAATAGAGTAATCCCATGGGGTCCAATCTTGGAGAGACACCTCTCCAACCCTGAAGACCGCCAGAGACAACAGTGAAAAACAATCATGAGGTGGACTCAACAGAAAAACTCTGGAAATATGAATAATCAGAGTAGATCAACTCCCCTAAGAAATGAAAAGGCAGATACAGAACAAGATCCTATGCATAAACAAATGGCTGAGATGTCAGAAATCGAATTTAGAATCTGGATAGCAAGTAAGATCAACAGAATGGAGGAAAAGATGGAAGTAGAATTTCAAGCAGTAATCCAAAAGATGTCTCAAGAATTCAACCAAGAATTCAACCAATTCAAAGACAAAATAACCAAAGATTTTGACATATTGAGACGAGAATATGTTTTTGCAGCCCTCAAAGATCTGAGAAATACAGTAGAATCCCTCAGTAACAGAATGGAGCAAGCAGAAGAAAGGATTTCTGACATTGAAGACAGAGCTTTTAAACACTCCCACAAACTCAAAGAGGAAGAGAAACGGAAGGCAAACACAGATCATTCTCTCAGAGAGCTCTAGGATAACTTGAAGAAAACCAATATTTGTCTTATAGGGATACCTGAAAGTGACGAACTGGCTTCACAAAACACAGAATCCCTTCTTCTTGAGATTATGAAAGAGAACTTTCCAGACATGCCAAGAGACTCAGAAATTCAGATAGCAGACAGTTTCAGAACCCCAGCATGACTCAACCCGAATAAGACATCCTCAGGCACATCATAGTTAACTTCACTAAAGTTAATATGAAGGACAAGATTCTGAAAGCAGCCAGATGCAAGAAAACCATAACTTACAAGGGGAAGAACATTAGAATAACTGCAGATCTCTCTGCTCAAACCTTTCAAGCTAGAAAAGGATGGTCATCAACTTTTAATCTCCTAAAACAAAATAACTTTCAACCCAGGATCCTATATCCAGCCAAACTGAGTTTCATTTATGATGGAGAAATTAAATACTTTAATGATATCCACATGTTGAAGAAATTTGCCATAACTAAACCAGCTCTCCAGGATATTCTCAGACCTATCCTCCATAATGACCAGCGTAATCCTCCAGTGCAAACATAAACTCATTCAGAAACTTTCATTCAAATTCCAACTTCCACAATGGTGAAAGGACCAAAAATGCTCACTGGACTTTCAAAGGTTTACCATTATTCTCAATTAATATAAATGGTTTAAATTGTCTTGTAAAGAGGCATAGGTTGACTGACTGGATACAAAAACTAAGGCCAGATATCTGCTGCACAAAAGAAATTCATCTTACCTTAAAAGATAAATGTAGACTCAAGGTGAAGGGCTGGTCATCTATGTTCCAGGCAAATGGAAAGCAGAAAAAAGCAGGTGTTGCAATTTTATTTGCAGATACAATAGGCTTTAAACCAACCAAAGTAAGGAAGGATAAGGAAGGACACTTCATATTTGTTAAGGGTAATACTCAATATGATGAGATTTCAATTATTCATATTTATGCACCCAACCAGAATGCACCTCAATTTATAAGAGAAACTCTAACAGACATGAGCAACTTGATTTCCTCCAGCTCCATAGTAGTCAGAGATTTTAAGACTCCTTTAGCAGAGTTGGACAGATCCTCCAAAAAGAAGCTAAACAAAGAAATTTTAGATTTAAACTTATCCATCCAACATTTGGATTTAACAGACATCTACAGAACATTTCATCCCCAACAAAACTGAATATACATTTTTCTCATCAGCCCATGGATCATACTCCAAAATCGATCACACCTTAGGTCACAAGTCTAACCTTAGCAAATTTTAAAAAGTAGAAATTATTCCTTGCTTCTTCTCAGACAATCATGGAATAAAAGTTGAACTCAATAACAACCATAATCTGCATACTCAAACAAAAACATGGAAGCTAAACAATCTCATGCTGAAGGACAGATAGGTCATTGACGAGATTAAAAAGGAAATTTCCAAATATTTGGAACAAAATGACAATGAAGACACAAATTATTAGAACTTCTGGGATATAGCAAAGGCAGTCCTTAGAGGGAAATTTAAAGCCTTCCTCCAGAGAACAGAAAGAGAGGAAGTTAACAACTTAATGGAACATCTCAAACAACTGGAAAAGGAAGAACATTACAATCCCAAACCCAGCAGAAGAAAAGAAATAACCAAAATTAGAGCAGAATTAAATAAAATTGAAAATAAAAGAATTATACAACAAACTAGTAAATCAAAAAGTTGGTTTTTTGGAAAGGTCAATAAAATAGATAAACCTTTGGCCAACCTAACCAGGAAAAAAAGAGTAAAATCTCTAATCTCATCAATCAGAAATGGTAAAAAAGAAATAACAACAGACCCCTCAGAAATTCAAAAAATCCATAACGAATATTACAAGAAACTTTACTCTCAGAAATACAAAAATCTGAAGGAAATTGACCAATACTTGGAAGCACACCACCTTCCAAGACTTAGCCAGAAGGAAATGGAAATGTTGAACAGGCCTATATCAAGTTCTGAAATAGCATCAACTATACAAAACCTCCCTAAAAAGAAAAGCCCTGGACCAGATAGCTTCACATCAGAACTATACCAACCCTTTAAAGAAGAACTAGTACCTATATTATTCAACCTTTTCCAAAATATGGAAAAAGATGGAATACTGCCCAACACATTCTATGAAGCAAACATCACCTTGATCCCTAAACCAGGGAAAGGCCCAACAAGAAAAGAAAATTATAGACCAATATCACTAATGAATATTGATGCAAAAATATTCAATAAGATCCTAGAAAACAGAATCCAGCAACACATCAAATAAATTATACACCATGACCAAGTGGGCTTTATCCCAGGATCTCAAGGCTGGGTCAATATACATAAATCTATAAATGTAATCCAGCACATAAACAAATTAAAAAATAAGGACCATATAATTCTCCCAATTGATTCAGAAAATGCTTTTGATAATATCTAGCATCGCTTCATGATCAGAACA
>CAUYON010112418.1:0-55330 GCA_963573935.1 Arctocebus calabarensis | reverse complement strand
TGGTTGTTCACATTTCCAGAGCTTTTCCATTGATTCTGCCCCATGATTATTTTTATACCGTTTGGCTAGATGAGTAGATAAGGACAATTTGGGCTGGGAGTTCTAGGAGTAGTGATTGACCAGTTCTTTGCTTAAAAGCTTGGACTGGCATCTGTACCTTTTCCCTTAGAGTTTTGCCAAGGATTCATAGCCACTGCTTGCGAAACTGGGTATCTTCTTGGTGTGGTGGGGTTAAGTGACTCTGTCTTACTTTCAGCTGGTCTTTGTCTTACCCTAGAGAATCTGTTACTCTGGATTGAAATTTGAGCTGTGAAGGAATACCAGAGTTAAGTCACCGTACCCCCCACAGGCAACAATTGAAAAAGCCAAACCAAACCTTCCCACTACCACACACCCAGGATACCACTTTGGAAAGTCCTCACATGATTAGCCCAGCTTAAGAGGTCTCAATAAATTGTCCTAGCCAGTACCGATCTCAAATGGAAGAGTTAAAAAAGTCTCTGGCAACTAGATAGCAGGGATCTGCTGGAAGCTCTTGTATAATTCACTTCAATGCTCTGTGAGCTCAGGAGGGCACCCCACCCCCAGCAATTAAATTAGTCTGGAAAGGTTGATACCTCCTTCCCAACCTTGCCCCTCTGTCACACCCAGTCGGTGGTAACAGCTGTGATCCAGTTTCCTCCAATGAGCAGATGCTCCAGAGGCTTGTGCCTGCCTGGGTCACAGTGAGGTCTGTGGCTCCACAACCAGTCCGCTACTCCCTGTCACTGTTTGGCAGGGGGAGGTGAGGCCTGACAACCTGAGTACTTAACAGGGACTGGGGCGATTCACTCAGTTCCAGCCCTGTTCCTGATTGATATTGCTGCTGGAACAGAACAAGTTCACTGAATTTATTTCTGTCAAGGCTATTTTCCCTAATCAGACTGGGGCTGCAAATGGGTTTTACTCAGTCTGTGAGTTCTAGCCCTTTTTCTCAGCTTTCATTCCCTGAGGGCCAGGTTAAGCAAAGCAGCCCCTCCCTGTGCTCTGGCCCAGCCTGTACCACCTCAGGCAAATCCTTCACATGCCTTGGTTGCTGTCAGTTGTACCAGATAATCTTCCCACCTCCCCTGGCCACCCAGACGACTGGGAGTGTCTTCTCAAAACATTCCCAGGGTTCTAGCTTTCCTGCTACTGTTCCCAGAGCTGGTTGCTGGAGCTGGCTGCTGTTTCATGCCTCAGGAGACCTTCCCACCAGCCAGGTCTCTCGGCTCACTCCCCTCTCACCACTCCGAGCTGGAAAACCAGCAGTTTGACAACAGTCTGCGCCCGTCCACACCCTTCAAGAAAGTCTACAAGAATCTGGACTCTGTGGGGAACAGGCCTCCAGACCTCGGGGTGAGAGTGGAGGGGAACACCAGGAACACCAACTTGCAGGTAGAGCATATATACAGTTTTATGCCTGGCTGGAGAGCGCCATGGCACCCTAGTGCCAAAGAATAGCACGATCAGATCTGCAGCCTGGGAAGATGACTCTCTCTCCTGTGGGGTAGAGTGGGAGGACATCTGAACTCTGCTCGCTTGTTTGTATGGAGGTATGGAGTATACTGCAAACCTCTCTCATGGGGGAGGGGACTCCCGTCTGCTTGGTGATGTGCTCTGTACCTTTTTGTTTGTGTCCTCAGAGTCTCAGGTCATCCCAGCAGGGTTGATGTGCGCTCTTCGGCCTTTTCTTTTGGCTCAGATCCAAACCATAGACTTTCTTGCTGAGTTTCTGTCCTTTAACTCTCCTTCTGGACGGGAACTTCTGGGGAAAGCTAGCTACAGATCGCCATCTTGGCTCCTCCCCTCAAGTTTGTGGTTCTTGATTGTCTACTCTCAGATGAAGGGTGAGGTAGTCCAGAGACAGGTTAAGTAGATGAAAACTTGACAGGGATGAGAAAAGAATAGACATGAATTCATTTACTCATTCAACAAATGCTTATTTGGTAACTACTATGGGCAAAACATTGATCTTGGTACAATGATGCGTAAAAGAAACAGAGGTTACTACACCAGTTCATGTAAAACTGTAAATGGAGAGACTCATAGAGCAAAGAAAGTCTACATCAGAGAGAGCTGACTTCTTCAAGATAATCCAGGAGCATTTCCTGTAGGAAGTGTCTCCTAACTAGAATCTGAAAGCTAAGCATACTGGAAATAACTAGGCAAAGAATGAAGAGAAGGGCTTTCCAGACAGAGAAACAGCACATGAAGTTGCTGTGGAGGGAGAGGAATGCCATGTTTGAAGGCTGAAAAGCAAGTTTGATCTGAGAGAATAAGGGAGTGGTGGTGTAAAATGAAGTGAAGAGAGAGGCCGGAAGCAGATAGCATAGCACCTTGTAGTGCCTGTAAGGATCCTTTCTCCCTTCCTTCCTTCCTTCCCTCCCTCCCTCCTTCCTTGCTTCCCTTCCTCCCTGTCTCCCTCCTTCCCTCCCTTCTTTTTTTCTTTGTTTTTTTCCCCTTCCTCCCTCCCCCCTTCCTTCCTCCCTTTCTCCCTTCTTTCTTTTTTTCCCTAAAATTCATTGAGAAACCACTGAAGGGTTTTAAGCCAAAGAATATCACGATCAGATCTGCAGCCTGGGAAGATGACTCCAGCTGCTTCTCAGAGTGGAAGACTGCCAGGATAGATGCTGGAGCTAAATTAGAAGTCACCACCAGTAGTTGTTGTGAAAATGTTAGCTTGCATTAAAGGGTGGTAATGATGGTGGTGGTAATGGTGGAGATAGAAAAAGAAGGATTTTAGAGATATTTATGTGCTAAAATGTACAGATTTGTCAATGGGTTAGAAATGGTGTGTAAGGGAAAGAGCTGCTGACAGGATGACTCTAGGATTTCTGGTTTTCCATTTGCTAAGATAGGAGACACCAGAAAATGATGAGTTCAGTTCTCAGCTTCTCATTTTGAGGTGTCCCAGGGAAGATGTCACATATGCATGAAGACGAGGGCTGGGTCAGGGTCTTGAACTGGTGATTTAATTTTGGGAGTCACATGCATGTTGGTGGAATTTGGTGCCAGCAGTATGAATGAAGTCTCCTGGGAGAAATGCAGGGTGAGATGAGAAAGGGAATAAGAATGAACTAAGAGGAACTCCAATATTCAACAGCAGAGTAGAGAGGAGTTGGAGAAGTATCAGCGAGAGAGAGAATGGATAATAGAACCTCATAATTTCTGAAGCCAAAGGAAGAGAGTACTTAAGAAGGGACTTGATTACCACATGCTATTGAGAGGTGGAGAACAATAACAAAATATATCCATAGTATTAAGGGGTATAGGAGTCAAGGATGAAAACGGTCTTAGTTTCTGTGGTGTATCAGATTGAAAAACCAGACTGCAGGAATCCACAAAGGGAGTGGGGAAGTAAGGAAGTTGAGGGAATATATATGGGCAACTTTTAGAATTTTGGCTGAAAATGGATAGGAGTGTGTGGTAAGGGGGAAGGCATGAGGAGTTGAACAAAAATCTTTTTTTCTTATTTTTAAATTTTTAATTATGGTTAATTTCCAATGTAAATAAGATCAGACGGACTAGTATCATGAATCCTCACGTACCCACCACTCAGTTTTAACATTAATCATCAGTTCATGCCCAAATTTGTTATATCTATAGCTTTACCCATTTTATGTGTTTTGTAATGAGAGAAACTTGGGCTTATTTGAAAGCCTTTGGGAGGAAATTATTAAGAAGGAGAGCTTAAGTATGAGAGAGAGGGGGGGAGAGAGAGAGAGTAAATGATAGACAAGGTTTCTGAGAAGATGTGGGAGAGGGACACAGAGTTTCAGGGAAGGGATTAGCTATAGGTGGGGTGTGGGGGACAGATCCTCTGTTACTATTGGAAGGAAGAGAGGAAGAGGTTGGGATGTGCAGGCGCAAGCTGGAATGTCTGATATCCCGAAGATGGGAGAATTTCACCTGATGGCAATGGGAGAAGCAGCTTCTGTCTCCTTCCTTATTTAAAAAAACATCTTCTTATTTTAAAGATTTTAATTCTTATTTTAAAAGATATTTAATAATATCTTGCCATGACCAAGAAAAACAGAAAAAGAGAGGAGGGTGTCTGATGTTTAAGGGGAGCACAGAAATTTGTATTAGTTATTGTGGAGAGTGAGACAGAGATAATGTAGCAGAGAATGTTTGCTAGGCAGGGTTGCGGGCCCATTTGTAGACAATGGGATGGCCCTGAGAAACAGATGCAGTTCACATACGCATGTCTGTGTGTATGTTTGCGTGGCCAGCTTGTTAACGTTCGTCCCTGTAATACAGTGTGGTAACGCCGCTCCCCAGTGGAGGAATGTGGCTGCGCCCGTGTGTACGTGGGTGTTTTACAGAAAGTATGCATTCCATAATCTCTTGAGTGTGTGGTCAGAATATATATTTACACCGCACAAAAGGGAAGTGATTCGATTCCTTAGGTGTGTCTGAGTCCCTTGTGGAGCCTTTCTCCTATTAATTGGTTGAGGGCGCCACCTGCTGCCAAGCTTGCTCTACGTCACCAGGCCGGTTTTTCGGATGCACAGTCTATAATAAAACCTCTATTCTTGGAACAGTTGGTGTTCTTGTATGTAGCATTTCCCCCGATGAACTTTGAAATTTTGAGTTTCATTTTTTCAGATACTCTTTTGCTTTATATATTTGTGGTTCAAAGTGGAAACACTGAAATGTGTCCTTTTCTGAGTTGATTTTGCTCTTTCTGTCAACTAACACATCTATCTTTCCTAAATGTGTTATTTGTCTGTAAACCTCATCCATGATCCATATGTGAAAGGAGAGAAAGAAAATGTAATACTTTTACCCAAAGTGGCACGAATAATAGATTATTGGTTAAATATGTATAAAATATGGATTCTACAGAGACCAACTGTACAGATTAAGCAATGTCTTATTTAGTAGTCCCTCAAATTTAGATTGTGTTGTCTATTTATTTCCTCTCCTAGATGCTTTTCCTCTAGGATCTTTAACTGAAATGTGTATTTCTTCATAGTTTCCAAGTTGATCTTTTAGCAAACCAGTGTACTGTAAATCATTTTCATTGTCCGTTTTAACCTGAGCACAGTGTCCATTAAAATTTGTCTCCAAGGTCTTTGGGTCACACTACTAAAATGTTTTCAATTCCTAGATTTTCATTAAATACTTTCTTTCCTTCCAATTTATACGAGAGTTTAAGGAAAAACTATTCTAACTGCTTCCTTTCCTATAATTCAGTCAATAACTCTTAATTATGGTCATTATATATATACAAATTCAGTCATGATTCAACAGAATTTAGAGAAATACAAGTATAAAGTACAATGACTCATTCTCCAAGGAAAATAGCATTTGGTCGTTTATCCAACCATCTTTATGCAGTGCCTGCAGCGAGTGGGTCTGGAGCTTTGAGGGGCACTGGAGTCACGTGGGGAAAGGCAGGCATTCTGTTCCTTAGGGGGTTGCTATGCAGTGTGGAAGGTGGACATTGACTAAATCATCTCATCACCTTATGGTGAGTTCCTTTTAGGGGACATATAGTGAAAACTGTGGAGCATCTGGAAGCTAGAGAGTCGTGAGGACCTCCTGGAAAAAGTGGCCTTAAGCCAGGAAGTAAAGGGAGAACAGAAATGTATGGCAGTCTATGGGCCTGATGCCTAATGCCAAAAACCAGGATGTGGAGGGGCCAATAAACCTTTTTTAAAAGTTTGGATTTTATCCTGAGAGAAAATACTAGCTGATGGCAGATTTTAAGTGTGCGTATGGGCAAGGTGACCATGCTCAGATGTATAGTTTGGAAAGATTATTCTAGCCGGAATTTGGAGAAGGGCCGGAGGGAAGCGAGTTTGGAGACCAGTTTAAAGGTGTGTAAAATGTGGCACTGGCTTATGTCAGGGCCGTGGAGAGGGAGAGAAGGAAGGAATCTGAGGATTACTGTCTCATGGATAAGACTTGATGGAAATGGGTGAAACAGGGTAGTCCAGGACGACCCCTGGGTGTCTGGGTTGAACTAATGGGTGAATAAAGGTAGTATTTAACCAGATGGGGAATATTGCAGAAGAAGAAGATTGTCAGACTGGCCAGGGAAGATGAGTATTTCTGCACTAGACATGCTGAATTTGATGTGGCTGCAATGCATAAGAAAGCAGGTCTAGAAGGCAACTGGACATATGAGCTTGGAGCTCTGAAAAGAAATCCAGGTCAGAGATACAAGTTAGAAATGATCAGTCTGTTGAGAGTAAATTGATGTCTTGGGAGTGGTCAATATCTCATAGAAGGCAGAGGGAGAAAAGAAGAATGGTGAAGAAAGAGCCCTGAGAAACCCATCATTGAAGGAATTGTTAGAGGAAGCAGAAGCCAACAAGTGAGACTAGCTGAGAAGCCAGAAGAAGGCCTGGGCCAGGCGGATGAAAAGGTTTCCAAAAGGGTGCATGTGCAAAACAACAACATCCAATGTGGCTGAACAGGGCTGGTGTCTTCTGTAGAATTTAGTAATATGTGGTTTTTCGAGGGCAGTTTCAGTGGAGTGATGGGAGTAGATTGTGGTGAGTTCACAAGCCAGCAAGGGGTGAGAAAGTGGAGGCAGTCAGGGCGTACAATTAAAAATTTGTTGTGAAATGAAGTTCAAGGATAGGGTGGGGGATGGAGGGAGAAGGATGTTTAAGGGAGTGTTGGTGTTTGTTTATTTTTTAGGTAGGAAATGGTAATGAATATTTAGAGAGGAGTGCTTAATAGATAGGTTAGTTCCTGAAAAGTCAGCCAGGAATAATACTAACAATAATAATTTAAAAATTGCTCCCTTCTTTGTGGGAATTCTTCTAAGAACATTCATTATACCATTCAGTTGTGAGGTACCATTCAGTACCTCTCTGAAAGAGGTACTGTTATTATCTCATTTTTTAAGATGAGGAAACCAAGGCACAGAGGTGGTGTGAATAGCCACATAGTAAGCAGAAGGGCTAGGTTTGGCAGCCAGACAGTCTAGTTTAGACTTGCACTGTTAACCACAGTATCTTATTGTGATGTCCACAACTTTGCTGGAGACTTAAGTAAGAGATATCTACTTTGCTATGTATCTGGACAGAAGGTGGCTGGGGCAGGTGTGGACATAGGTGTCAGCATAGGTAGTATCATGAGTTTCCTAGGGATTCCTAACAAATTATCCCAAACTCAGTGACATAACAATAACAGAGAGTTATCCTTTCAAAGTTTTGGAGGGCAGAAGCCCTATACCAAGATCAAGGTGTGAAGGGCTCAGTCCATCTGGACAGGCTTTGTGGCTTGGGGCTGCATTTATTCTTCCAGGCTCTGCTTCTGTTTTCACCTGGCGGTCTTCTCTGTGTCTCAGACATATCTATGCCTTTCTCTATAAGAATACTTGCCACTGGATTTCAGCCCTACCCTAAATCCACAATGATCTTACGTCAAGGTCCTTAAGTTAATTATGATGACACCTGCAAAGTCGCTTTTTCTGAGTGAGGTTACATTCACAGCTTTCAGGGGTTAAGACTTGGGCATATCTTTTTAGGGGGCCACTATTCAAGCCACTACAGCTAGGAAATTGAAGGAGTCTTTGTCAAATGGACTGCATAATTTCTGGGAAGTAAGTATTTGAAAATTTTGCTGAGCTTGAGCCCAGATTTAGAGTGATCAAATATATGAGGAGAGTGAAGAAATCTTGAAGTAATTGTTACTGAAATTGGGAGAGTCAGCTGACTAGGAAACATAGTTTGTGGAGCAGTGTGGAGAATCAGATGAAGTTTGCTATCACGGATTGACAGTTGTGTGATTTTTTTTGGCACCGATTAGCCGCCTGAGTACAAACACTGAGGAAGCTGAGAGTGGAAGGGCTGTGAGTCTGGGAAGAAGGTGGGGTGTGTCAGGAGGAAGCACAAAGGAAGAAGGGCCTTAAGGTACTGGCAGGGACATTTTTATGGAAGGCCATAGAGGCAGAGTTAGGGAGACATGGAAATACAGTTAGAAGGAAGATGAGTAGAGGGTGGAAAAGCTGTCAGACGGGGGAGTAATTCAGTGGGCTAGTTGTGAGGATGCATGGGACATTCAACTGTGCACATACACAGAGGGAAGACCCAGGATGGGTGGGTGCAGTGGAGGGAAAAAGAGCTTAATGGAGATAGAAAAGCCAAAGAGAAGAGAAGACAGGATTCTGGACAAGCCACTCATGTGGACGCAGAGTCATGCAGGAACATGGCAGGGCCCAGAGTATGTGTATATATATATATATATATATATATATATATATATACATACACACACACATAATATATAATGTGTGTATATATATATGTATTCATGCACACATGTACATATAATGTGTATTATACACACACTGTATGTGTATATATATAAGCATTATGGACATCCCTATATATACATACACACTATATATATATACACACACTATATGCATGCACACACTGTATGTATACACATATACAATGTGTATGCACACACTATATTCACACATAATATATATATACACACACACATTATACACATTACATACATACACACATATTCACGTACACACTATCTCAAAGATACATATAGAGAGAGAGTATGTATGTGTGTGTGTGTGCGTGTGTGTATACATATATACATATATATGTGAAAGAGAATGGAGAATGAAAAAGATAATGGATCTGCTTAATTACACAGGGTTGTCTCCCAGGATTAAGGACACTGAGAAGCCCAAGACAGTCAGTGCTATAGTTCCAGGCTGAGCCCTACCTATGTCCTGAGAACCAGTAAAGCTGATATTGTCATTTCTGATTGGAATCTCTGTCTAAAGGCAGGAGAAGCCCAAGTTCCCTGCTTACAAACAGTTAAGCAAAGAGGAAGGGTTCTTTTTCACTCAGCCCCTTTTTGGTATTTAGGCCTCCAACAGGTTGGGTGAGTGCTGTCCAGTGAGGAGGGAAGCCTGCTTTCCTCCATCTGCTGACTCATCCAGAAACACACTGACAGACACCCTAGAAGTAATGTGTAACCAAATATCTGGGCACCACGTGGCCTGGTGAAGTTGACACATAAAGTTAACTACCTTATGCATTTTAATTACACATAGGCTCTTGATGTGTTCCTATTTGGTCTCAATTATAAAGCGAAGGGATGAATCAACTTATTTCTAAAAGTTCTTCTAATTTTACTTTTTACGTTTCATAACAGGATTCCAGCTCCTTAAGGGGGAAAGAAACATATTAAGAGTCTTCTTAACTGAGTATAACTTAGAAACAGCCCCAGTGGATCACAGATTATAGACTTAGACCTGGTGATTCTTCTTACATTCTTACACTCTTCATCTGCCTTCATTTCTGGCTTCTCCCCCTGTAATCATAAAGGTTACACTCTTCATCTGCCTTCATTTCTGGCTTCTCCCCCTGTAATCACAAAGGATCTGATGGAACAACTTTAGCAGTGCAGCCACAGAGCCTCTCAGTTGTAAGTGCACTGTTCCAACTGGTTCCTCGACAGCAGGCCCCACTTCTGGGGTTGTCAAAGCTCTGCCATCATTCAGTATGGGCTGAGTAACACTCTGACTCAGCACAGTCATCACTTAGATCAGCAGTTCTCAACCTGTGGGTCACGACCCTTTCGGGGATTGAACGACCCTTTCACAGGGGTTACCTAAATACATCCTGCACATCAGATATTTATATTACGATTCATAACAGTAGCAAAATTACAGTTATGAAGTAGCAACGAAAATAATTTTATGGTTGGGGTCACCACAACATGAGGAACTGTATGAAAGGGTCAAAGCATTAGGAAGGTTGAGAACCACTGAAATATAGCAAATTTGCGTGCAGAGAATGTATTCCAAATTGTTGTCACTTTTGCTTGAAACACATACATTGTAAAGGTGGGTTGAATACGTGGTTTAAACTCTCTATGCCTGAAATTAATAAGGATGGTACTTCCTGGGGGTAGAGGGTTGGGATGGGGTCATGTTTTGAGGTGTGGTATCTTTTCCAGTTTTGGGTTAAGGAAAAGAGAGTGTCAACAGAGCAGCAGGTAGAGACCTGGGTTTAAACACTTCTGGCTGGAGGAGTAAGTTGGGGAGGAGTCATGATGATATCCTTGGATTTGCATGCTTTATCTTTGTTCAGGTTGGGGTGTCCTTCCTCCATTCTTCGGAGAGATCAGCCCCTCTGGGCAGCTTTTCCTGCCTTGCTAGGGCCCTAACCCCATCCTCTCCCACCACTCACATTCTGTCTTGATGTTGTGTTACTTACCACACACACTCTGCTTAACTTGTGTGTCATTTCCATCTCCCCAGCACAAAGGAGGTGGTGCATTAGTTGATAGCAAAGCCATTATTAGACTGTAGGTTTTGATAAGTTTGTTATTATCTTACTCTTATCATCATACCTGGCAACCACAGGTATTTTATACTGGGCACCAGGCTGAGCAATGGGGGACAAGGTGATAAACAAGGCTTGTGAGGTCCTTCCCCTCGTAAGGGATGTATTCTAGTAGGAAAGACAGACAGAAAGGAAAACAAGAGAAAAATAAACCAAGTGGCTAAAATCTGCAATGAGTTTGTTATGAAGGGACAGGTAAGAGACTGTGATAGAGACTGATGGGCAAACTCAGTTTTGTAAAGATGAATAGGAAGCCACTTTCAGCTGGTGACAAGGAAAACTCCAGGCAAAAGGCTGCTGCAGCAATGTTCTGTAGACGGGGTGGCTGACAAACAGCAGAAATATATTCCTCAGAGCCCTGAAGGCTGGGAAGTCCAAGGTCAAGGCAGACTCAGGGAGGGCCCACTTTTTGGCTCACAGATGGTACTTGCTTCCTGTGGCAGACTTCCTTGTGCCTCTTTCATGAGGACATTTATGGACTCCTGTTAGGAATCTCAGCAGGGGACAGGCCTGCTGAGTCATAGGTTAGATTCCTGTTCAGCTTTATGGTTTTCCAAAGTGATTCTATCAATTTCAGGTTATATTTTTATTATTGACCATCCCAGAGACTTTGCCTCCCAAAGGCCCTACCTCTAGAAACCGTTGTGTTAGGGTAAGGATTTCAACAGTGAGTTTCAGGGGGACACAAATCTTGACATCACAGTGGTAATCAAGGCTGACGCTGTACTGTTAGTTGACTCTTGGTAGTGTGTTTGAGGGGCCCCATGCACACTTGGGTTACATTCATTTCCTATTGTGAAACAGACCATACTTCCCAAGGGTATACAAAATGTACGTGAGCAGCCTAAAAAGTATAAAGTATAATTTTGCTCATAAAATAAGCACTCCAGATCCTATTTTAGCAGCAGGGTTGAAATGAGACCATTACCAGTTCTTTGTAGACTCCTGGAGGATCCTCCTCAAATGCATCTCCCTCTCATTCCTCAGGGGCAACCACCATCCCCTTGGCTTTCATTATAGGTCTATCTTGCATATAGCTATCCTGAAATAATACAATACTTTGTATTGCACATTTTTAAAGTTTATGTAAATGGAACATATTCTTCTTTGAGTTGTTTTTGTTCCCTTTGCCCGTGTACTTTTTGAGATTTATTCACATTCTTGGATACGCAGCAGTCCATGTTCACTGATGTCTAGTGCTCCATGATATGCACAATTTATCGATGTTTTCTGCCTTTGGTGGACATGTGGTTTGTGTCCAGGTTTTTCTCTTATGAACAATGCTGCTGGAGTATTTGTCTATCTCCTACATTAAGAGATTTCAGGTTATATACTTGGGAATAGGATTTCTAAGCCATAGTTTATATTCTGTTCACCTTTGGCAGGGCATGCTTTATTGGTTTCCAAAGTGATTCTATCAATTTCAGGTGACATTTTCATTACTGATAATATCAGAGGGTCTGCAAACCTGTAGGCAGAGATTTTACCCAGTAAGTCCCCTAGAGATAGCCACTGGCACGAAATGCGTGGAGACTCCAGGCCGGTGAAATTTTGGTCAGATGTTTTCCTCTTTGTTTCCTTTCCGCCTCCCCAACCCCCATTCTCAGGTAGGAAGTATCTCCTATCACATGAATATGTTCAGAAGGCTTCCAGAAAGCTGAAAAAATCAGAAAACAAGATTCAAAATTAGAGGCAGAAAAGAAGGGGCATTCCCTCAGCTGTGTAGCTTTTGAGGGTCTGGAATATGCATTAAGCAGTGAATGGTAAGGGGTTGGCTTGAAATATTTGCTCAGAATTTCTGGTCCCAAAGTTGAAATGCTTTTTGTAGCTAGGAATTCTCTTAGTCACAGGAGAACTGATTGTAAGAACTGCATGTTTTCTAATCTTTTGTCTGGAAGGGACATCGATATTTGGATATATCTTTGCCTGAAATTCTTGTGATTTGACACTCAGGCCAGCCTTTTTGTAGTGTTTTCGGGAATAATTGTCTGGCATCTACCTGTCCCTGTCCTTTTTCCCTCTCGAGGGTCAGTCATGAACCATTCCCATTAGAAAAAAGAAACTTTAAACCTCATAAAAAAAACCCTGAAAAGAAAATATTATTCCAATATTAGAGGTGAAGAAACTGAGGCTCAAACAAGTGAGTAACTTACCCCAAATGACTCCTGAGTCAAAGCTCCACCTGTCTAGTTTTATCTGTGCTCTTTCTCTCTGTATCTCTATCCTTCATATTGTCATTTGCAATCATGTGACCCTTAACAAGTGACGTACCCTGTGTGAGCTTTAGATTAAGATAGAACAGTCCACATCAGTTTAATAATCACTTATTTAAAAATGCAGTTCACTAGATGGACTGCTTACATTCTAGTAGGAGCAACATTGTGGGCCTGTGACGGTCTTTCCCCTTTCCATTGTTATGTCATTATTGTTATTATTTTTATATTTGTGTCCTAAATCTCAGCTCACAGCCTCTGGCTCAGCGTGTGAGTTTAGCTGGTTCTACAGCTAGTGCATCCCTGCATTTAGGCAGGTCTTGGCTGTAAGCTTGCTTTGGTGCATGCATTATTGTTTATCTGTTATTTTGCTTTCATCCTGATTTGCTGATGGAGAATGGATTTCTTCTCATAATAGACAGACAGATTTTTAGTGGAGACTTTCCCAGGATTTACCGTTACCAGCCGATCACATACTCTGGTTCCAACACGCGTCTCAGAAAGCAGTGAGGCTTGGCGATACAACCAGCATGCCCAGATCCTGCTCCCGTGGGATGCTGCTATCACTGCCTCTCAGGCTCTTTACCTCTCTAGTCACACCTCAGCCTGCTAACAGGAGAGTCAGAAGCAGAGCAAAGGCATCGTAAAATGCGAGAGACATAGTAAAATCAGTTTCTAGTTTGGTGTGGCTTAGGAAGATCTGTTCCCCCACCTAGAACACACCTGGACAATACATTATTCAGACCCTTCTCTGACACAACTGTCTTGGTGTCTCCCGGGCCATTCCCACCTTGCCTGTTCCCTCCTACTCTGCTGGGCTGAGGAGAGAGACTAGTGCTCGATCTCCTGGGGGCTCCGGTCCATGGGGAATGTAACCTCTGTGATCTGAGGAGTTGTTCTCTCTTGGATGAAAAATTCTTTACTCTCAAAACAGAAAACTGAAATAAAAGGAGAGTCTAAGCTCTTCTAATGAAGGTCATGCCACATGAAAAATATTAGGGTCCTTAAGTTCCAGTTCCTTTTTGCAACTGTTTGCCCTGTAACCCTGTATCCTCTGCTTTAGTAAACTGGGGGATGAATTTCAAAGAATAATGTAGATTATAGAGGATGATGATAGAGAAGAGGCCAGAAGTTTTTCATAATCTAAAACAGGGACCAGGAAATGTTTTTTGTGAAGCATTACAATAAATATTTTAGGCTTTTTGGGCCCTTCGGTCTCTGTGGAATATTATTCTTTGTTTTGATTTACAATTCTTAAAAAATATGAACACACTTGTCAGCTTGGGAACCTTACCAAACTGGGTCATAGCTTGAATTTGGCCTGTAATTTCCCCACTCCACTTCTGCAAGCTTATTCTTAATTTTAAATTGACAAATATTAATTAAAAAAAGAATAACTTCAAGTGTTTTAATATGGTAAGCATTGGGAGGAAGCAATGAGCAGAAATATAATATCAAGACCAAGAATGAGTAATTAGGAAAGAATTTCTGGAAAACAACATGAGCAAAGAAAAGGAAAGGAAAAAAAAGACAGAGATTGTTAGAAAATTATCAAAAGGAATTAAGGATGTGAGAAAACAGTAGGGGTAGGGATGAGGACTTAATAGACTATCTTAAACAATGTGGGGAAACTGGAAAAACAGAGTAGATGAGATAGATCTTCTCTTGAGCATAGTTAGTGGCAAAAATACCCTAGTCCTGGATTTGCATGGGAATTTGAGAGGAAATTTACTCCCACCCTGTGGCTTATAACTGTGGTCCCCTTTTAATCTATACAGGACAAGTCACAGACATCACTTGCTTTCCTGCCACCTCCCAGTGCTGTGGTTTAGTGCCTGTGCAAAGACATTTTATGTTTGAAACAAACAAACAAAAAGCAAAAGAGAAAAAGTGAAATCTACCTTTTTGCAGATTAACAAGGGTGAGCGGGAAGGTCAGATGTCAGTAGCTGTGAAGAGCTTTCTGTGGATTGAGACACAGATGTCATAATATCAGCCAGGTATATTTCATCCAAAATAGAAATATTTTTTTTTCTCACATAACTGACTATCAGAAAATATTTGAAGTAGAAAAAGAGGAAAATCTGAGAGGTAATAGAAGAAAGAGAAATGAATCTCAAATACAAGGCTAGGCCAGAGAGCAGAAAAACAGACTAGTTTTAGCTGAAAGATCATGTGAAAGGATGAGACTAAACACCTTCAAAATATTGGCTAACACAAGAAAGGGCTCATTTTCCCAGGGTTATGAAAGAACGTGGAAACGAGGAGTCAGGATGTCTTGGCTCAGTTGTTAGCTCTCTTCTTATGAGCCTGGTGGTGTCAGGAACGTAACTTAGTTTATTCAATTCTCATTTTCTTCACAAAGAAAAGCAGAGTGTATGTTTTTCCTACTTCTTAATTGCAGTTTTATTTTATATTAAATGTTTTATAAGCTATAAATAACTATGATAATGACAGGTGTTTTGCTAGCTTTAGTATTTTATGAAGGTGAATTGACTTCGCTTGTACGTAACAGGCAGCTACCTGTGTACTGTGATGTGAGGAATTTCCAAAGGATTAACTACCTGTCAAATTTCTCCTAAATTGGACATGATAAAATGATTAAATCATTTTCATGGGGTCCAAAGTTTCTATGGCCCTTGGGATAATTAATTAAAAAACATTAAGATGCAAACGTTATCAAAGACAGGGTTCAACTCAACTGTGGACATTGTAGCTCTTGACTATGATGGTCCCCTGCCAATGTCTAGAGAGAATGGAGCAGAACTGCTATTACAACTTGGGCTCAACTTGAAAGCACTAAAGGCCCATCAAGAGAACCCTTGAAGGCAGCGAAGCATAACAATGAGAGGACAGGCCTTCTGCAAATAACTTCACGATGTTAACTTAGGCTGGTTTGTTCTGCCCAAATCTAAGGTTTTTGAGAGATGGCAGCCTGTAATCTTTGTTCTTTCGAATTCCTTCTTAGTGCCATTTTTATTTTTTTCCTGAACAAGTGGCTCTCAGGACAGTGCCCTGACTAATCCTCTTAGAGCTATTATGAACCAAACAGCTGACTTTATTCCAGCAAATCTTGATCTCCTTGCAAGGGTCGCTTCACTTTTTCTGGAGCCCCTTGCACCTAGTTTGGCCTGGGAGGGGATGTGTTGTATGTTTCTTATAGTCTGAGGTGGTTAAAAGGCAAATGTGCTTTCTCTGCTCTCTCTCTTTTTTTCTGTCAGCTTACTGATGTTGATGCCAGAGGCAATGTTGGCAACCAAGTCTTGAAGATAGACAGCCGCACACAAGGAAGGAGACTGTGCATCTGAGTCACTGCTTGGAGAGGAGCCACTGGACCAGGGACACTCACAGCCACCTGGAATGTGAGCTCAAATTTCATTTTTTATTTTAGTACTAAGCCACTGGGATTTTTGGCTGATATTGCAACTGGTTTCACTTGGATTGATGCAGCTACCGATAGTAAATTTTCTGAGATGATTCTGTTCACTGCATACTGTGGTCTGCTAGCCTTTTTCCTTGAGCTGGTGCCCTTACCCTTTACCTTCTCCCCACCCCCTAGATTCTTTCTCCTTTCCCTGCAATCATGTATTTACGTGAATAATGAAATCAACAGAGAGCAAAGAGAACAGAGGAGCAATGATTGTTTCATTTATTAATTTTTTTTTGTTGGTTGTTTGTTTGATTTGGCTACATGGTGGGAGTCCAGGAGCTGGGTGGAAGTCAAGGGCAGATGTTCGTGGGCACTGGGCTTATGTTCCTGTGCTGGACTTGAAAAAGACATAAACAGTGAAGGCCTTCAGTTGCAATGATATGATTTTAAATTGAGAGCCAAGAGGAAGAGTGTTTTGTCACTACTTTGCATCCATGAAATTTGTTTCTTTTTCATATTTTACTTTCCAATTGGCAGAGCGCCCGTGGAATATAGGATCTTATTATGTGGTCTGTAAAACTGGTACCAGAAAACATAGAGAGTTGTTTCTACCTCAAACCAAGATGTGTGCCTAGGTTTAGATGCTTGGATAGGACAGAAAACTGAAATCTCAGGTGTTGAAGAAGGATAAAGTTACACGTACAAATTAAGTTAGCAAGCAACAAAAACCTAGAAAATGTACCCAAGGAAAGGTGCTTACAAATGCATACTGAGCTGGTTTCTGAGATCTTACAGTTTTCCCATTTACATAAATTGTGTTTGCAGGTCCACTCGCAATATGAGCAAGCCGAGTTTGCACTTAAACCAATAGTCACAGTGTGTTACTTGAGAGGTATTGAATAAGACTATGGTTTCTAAATAAGAAAATTACTCCACGGTCACCTAGGGAGTAAGTGGGTTACTTGGAATTGAAAATGTGGTTTGAGGGCTGTCTCAGTATTCCCCATTGCCATTTTATACAGGCAGTAGAGAATCTCACTTGTTTGTTTGGAATAATTCTTGAACTTTCCACAGTCAAATACTTGGCTCTCAGGGAAAGAGTTTGCTGTGGTGTGTTGGATTCTGGCTGAGAACTTCTGTATTGGAATCCTGACTCTGGCCTCTTACTGTCTCTAAGATCTTGGGTCAGTTCCAAAATTTCTCTCTGCCTCAGTTTCTTCATTGGCAAATTATTCATAGAACTTACTGCACAGAGTTGGTAGAGGGATTAAATGAGCTAACAGAAATAAATGGTTAGAACACTAATTGCTACATAAGAGTCAGTTGTTGTGAGTGTTGTTTTCCTGATGTGGGGTAACTGCATTTCCTACTCTTTGAGCTGATCGTGCCCTGAGACGTTTAACAATTCGGATGCAGGTTCCCCCAGCCTTCTGTCCCCCTCCTGGATGTCCAGAACCAAACTGCCACTCTAAACAGTCACAGCAGGGCTCCTTTTCTCTTAAGCTGTAGCTCTTTCCCTTGACTTTTTCTCCATTGATTCTTTCCACCTTCCCTGCAGTCAAGTCTTTTCCAATGGCAATTTTATACATGTGAATCCAATCTTCTAGATATGGTTCAAGAGTTATAACAATGAAGGGCTTTTTAAAATTGATGCAGGAATAGTTAATGCTTAACATTTTTCATAGCCAGCTCTGTGGCAGGAGAAGACACTTTAGTTTAGGAGCAAAAGACAGAACAATAGCTGTGATAATGACACAGGCAATCACCAAAGGGCGAGGAAGCAAGCTGTCCTTGGATCCTTGTGCAAGACAAATTGCACATGTCCTATCTTCCAAACTTAAAGCTGTAAAAATTTAACTGAATGGCGTATCTCTTAGATAGCGTAACTGTACAGTAATATGGAATAATTTCAAGTGTCTTTTGCACAGAGGACTCCACCTGTACATCTTTTGGTGGCATATTTTCTAAGAACAAAAGTAACTCAAGGAAACCTTAAATTTAACTCAGTTTTTTGTTGACATTGTAGTTTTGAAAATATTTTATGTATGTTGCAGAATAAAGCAAATAAATAAAGAGGTTAACAACATTAAAATCCAAGGTTTTCAATATATGAGAAGAGAGAAACAAATGTAAAAATAAAGAAGTTAAAGAAGGTAAAGAACCCTATAATATCAAATCTGATTCTGAGTTGAAAATATCGATATGAAGATAGGATTACGTATAATAAATGTACACATAATCTATATAATATACATCACAGATTATATAACATAATTTAGCTTTAATTTATATATAATCTATAAGTCTCTGTCTTTTTTTCTCTGTGTGTGTGTTTGTGTATACACAGAGAAAACAGAGAGAGACAGAATAACAAGGGGAGAGAGAGAGAAAATGATCTGTCATTGAAACAGCTTCGAAACCATTTTGTTGAGTAGCATTGAGCACACTCCACATTCGGGTCTTGTTTTTAGAACACCGTTCTCACATAAAGGAACTAGGGCTCCTTATAGAACTTGCTAATACTGGATTTGAGGCATGGAATATTAAAGGTGAGCTTAAAATCACTTATTGTATCAGGAAATTGTATCAAGGAAATGTTAGACGCTAGCTGAGGTCTTGTCAAAAAAGATCCATTTTGTTTTTTGGGGGGGTTTGCAGTTTTGGCGGGGGCTGAGTTTAAACCTGCCACCTCCAGCATATGGAGCCAGCGCCCTACTCCTTTGAGCCACAGGCACCACCAAAACAATCCATTTTGAAGCAGCTCTCACTGACCCCATTTGGGACCATAAGCACACCAGAAAGAATAATGTTTGTGACTGGTCTTATTAATAACAATGTCTGAAACCATAAAGACACTCAAAAGAAAAAGGAAAAGGAGACAGAGAAAGAGGAAGTACAAACGTATTTGTCACAGTAAAGGTTGTTAGTACCCTACCTCCTTACTCTGAAAAGTAGTATTTGAAGGAAACAATTAAGCCTTACCCTGCCTGTAGTTGGTCAAGACAAGTGGGTTGTGCCTTGGTAACAACTCAGAATCTTAGTAGCTTAAAACTAAAGGGTTTTTATTTTTTCTTTTTCATTGCATGTCTCTCTGGACTGGCAGGAGTTTGGAGTCATGTCAGCCTCACTTAGGGATGGAAATTGACTGAGACACAGTAAGTTTAAATGCTGCTGGTCATGGTGACAGTAGGAAGAAAGGTCCTGGAAAATAGGCCCCATGCCTGCTCATATTCCATTGTCCCAAGCAGGTTATTCAACTATGACCAGATTTGGGAAATACTTCTCTCCTCTTCACCACAGGCAAAGTATACTCTTCCACTGATTTTGTGACTTGCTTTGACTAATGCAGTGTAGGTGGCAGTGACAGCATGCAGGCCTCAAGCAAAGACTCGTCTCATGCTTTTACTCTTTCTTTTTCATTTATACAATCCAGAAAAGAGGAGTCTTTCCTTCTTTATTCAGAGTTCTGGTTTAAGAGACATGTGATGCCGAACTAGGGCTTGAAGTGGGGCCATAGCTAGGTCTTACCAAATCAGGGGCCTGTGAGCAGAAATGTGTTGTTATCAGCCAGGATGATTTTGGATTGTTTGTTATTGAAGCGAAACCTGGCTAACATACTCATTATATACTTAGAAGGGGGAAAAAATAAACTAGAAATTGGTGAATACCTCAGATGACTACTTCATTGCTTTTTAAAGGAAGAACTGATGTGAGCATTGCAGAAAATTTTCAGTTAATAACTGTAGAAGGAATGACACCAGGAGAAATCCCCATTCCGCCATCCTGAAATAATAGACTCAGGTAAGAATTCTCAAAGAATTTTTGGAACCATCAAGAGACGATTGTTAGGAAACAGAATATTTGGATGAGGCCTAAGTAACACTGAATAGATTATTTGTTCTTTAAAAAGGTTGAGGTGTTCTTTAAAATAGAATTACCATCCTCAAAGTATGCCTTACCGATAGCAGACAACTGGATGTTGTGTGTATCCTGACGTAATTTGAAATGAAGTGACAGCCTTTGAAACACCCTGACCTGAAATGTTTCATCTGTCTTTAATCAAGACCTGGACTCAGATTCCCAATGCATAAGGAATACAGGAGACATAAGGTTTGCGCTACACAATACTGGGAAAAACAACAAATTAAGAATATGGTAATTGGGAGGCGCCAGTGGCTCAGTGGCAGGGCACCGGCCCCATATACCGAGGGTGGCAGGTTCAAACCCGGTCCCAGCCAAACTGAAACAAAAAATAGCTGGACAATGTGGCAGACACCTGTAGTCCCAGCTACGTGGGAGGCTGAGGCAGGAGAATTGCCTGAGCCCAGGAGTTGGCTGTTGCTATGAGCTGTGATGCTATGGCATTCTATCAAGGGTGACAAAGTGAGACTCTGTCTCCAAAAAAAAAGAAAAGAATGTGGTAATTTATAAGGCTAAAGTTTGAGACACTTTAAAATGCCTTGGGGATTAAAAAAAGTGTTGTGTTTTGTTCTATTCTGATTTAAAATTAATAAAAGATACACATTTAAAGAACTAAATGCAGTACATAAGCTTTGATTGGATTCTAGTTTGAAAGAGCTGACACAGAAACTTTTATTGCTCAGTTTGGAAAATTTTAGTGTAGTCTGGGTGTTGGATAATAGCAGCAAATTTTTTATAACATTTCTGGGTATGATAAAGGTATCAAGGTTATATAAGAGATCTTTCTTAATGTCACGTATGTATGCTGATGTATTTAGTGCCTAAAAATCATATCTAACCCAGTTTCAAATGGTTTAGTAATATGATTTTTTTTTTTTTTGAGACAGAGCCTCAAGCTGTCACCCTGGATGGAGTGCTGTGGCATTACAGCTCACAGCAACCTCCAATTCCTGGGCTCAAGTGAGTCTCCTGCCTCCGCCTCCCAAGTAGCTGGGACTACAGGTGCCCACCACAACACCCGGCTATTTTTGTTTGGGTTGTAGCCGTCATTGTTGGTTGGCGGGCCCAGGCTGGATTCGAACCCGCCAGCTCAGGTGTACATGGCTGGCGCCTTAGCCCGCTGAGCCACAGGCGCCGAGCCTAGTAATATGATTTATACATTTACCCATGGATTATTTGCAATTAAGGCCAAAGTGAAGTTTCTTGAGTCTAAGTGAGGGGTACGTGAGCATCTATTATCTTATTCTTTCAAATTAAAGTTGACTTTTTTGGTAGTAAAAAGTTGGAAATGAAATGAAGCAGGGCTTTGCCTGGGGCAGGAGGAGGGTGTGTGTGTGAAGTTCAAACCTGTGCTGGAAATGCCAGCCTCACCCAGAAGTCTAGCAAGATAAACATGGCCTCGGTGGGTTTTCTCTTCTTGCTTTTGAGCCAATTTATTTCTAAATTTGTGAGCCTGAAAGGTTACTCTTAACCTTCTTTGTCCTTCATGTTTTTCCCTCTTACTGAGACCCATCCACCGACTTGTGGAGGGAGATTAATAATCACACTTTATATGACTTAGGTGCCATCTGAAGGAGCCATGTCGTACTGGACAGCCTTGTGCTTCTCAGTTTTATTAAAAACAGGTAGATACAAAATGCATTTGTTGAACTTGATGTATTATTCTCTTTCCTACCTTCTCAATTCTGCCCAGTAGGAGGAGACATGTCTCCCTCCTAAGGTCAAGTTCACCTCTGCTCCAGACCCCATCCTTTCCTGATGCCTCCAGGATCCTGATCTGATCGTCTTTTAGCCTCACTTTTTGTATAATTTCTGTTGAGTCTTGGCCTTCAGCCTCTCTTTATCTCTCTCATACACAGACACAGACACATCTGTCACCTCCATTTTAAAAATAATTTCTTTTTCTGCTACCTACCCAGACTCCCAAGAAGTACTGGCCTATTTCATTTCTTCGCTGGACTGCTAAATTTCTGTTAACTACAGTTTATACAAGCTACTGCCATTTATTCTGGCCACTCACTCATTATTCTCATTAATTTCTGAAAAAAAAAAACTCTTACTAAGGTCACCCAAAAAAAGCAACTTGATCATCAAATCCAATGTTCTGTTTTCTGTACTTGTTTATCAGTTTTTGCAAACTTTTCTTTTTAAAACATTCAATACCTCTTCCTTCTTGAATTTTCTCCCTCTAGTGTCCACAGGACTTTCCTACAGCTTGGAAACATCTGCCAGAGACTTCAGGAGACCAGAGGTGCACAGGTCTTCCCAGCAGGACTGGCCACTTTACCGGACCCTTTCCTGTCAAATCCAAGGTCACAGGGTTCTATTAACTCCGGTTGCTGCCTCTTTCAGGCTCAATTTCCCCCCTTCATTTGAAACCCTTTGTGCTCATGTTTTGTTTTGTTTTGTTTTTCTTCCTTATTTTCATTTTATTGCCTCATAACTGGTCTTCATCTCAGCAGAGGGTCTTATCCTGATCATCTATCTAGTGGGGATATTTTCTTAGCTTTGACTTGAATTCTTTCCTTTTAATTGTCTCATGTCCACTACTCTAAGTTGTAAACTTCTTTGAAACATGGGAAACAAAATAGAGAAAGAACCCTGGGCTTTCATTTTCCTACATCCCAAACCTCTTTGACAGAGATCTCAAGTTAATAGGAGAAAAACTGTTAAAACTTGTCTGGAAGAGGAATTTGATGGGAGGAGCCTTAACACCCTGTAGTAATTTTTCCCTCTCTTTCCCAGGGCGTTAGCACTCAAGTGAACAACAAGAGCTAGTCAAGTTTCTGAGTGAAACTAGCCAGTAGCACTTTTTTCTTGTTATCTTTGAAAACTTTTTATCATATCTCACCACTAATTAATGGAGACTCCTATCTGACATATGTCTCTACCGTATCAAGACATAATAGTCACCCGTGAAGCTCTTGACATAAGGACTAGACTGCAGTGGCAAGATTCCATTAAGGTAAGTCCTGGAGAAAGTTTTCTAGAAAAAGTTCCGGGAGCCATTTGTAATCAAAAAATTAAAAGGAAATAGCAGCTATAGGTTTCTAAGTTGGAAAGAATCACAAGTAATGACTGTATTTGAGAAAAGGAAAAGCTGTAGGCAGTCTGATTTTAACCTTCAGTTAACTGAAGGAATAGAAGTCATCTTTTATTCTACCACAGCTGACACCTTAACAAAAGAAAGTGGATTTGTCTGCAGCAGGAATTAGAATGCATTGTTCAGGGGGCTGATCCAGACTAAATCTAACAGGAATTCTGATTTTCTAGATGTGTTTGTCTGAAGGTGTCTTATTGACATAAATTTCTATTTAGAAAAGGTCTTTTTTATTGCTGGCTGAAGAAGTGAGAAACTTCAGGGCTGGAGGCAATTCCTAGATAAAAGACAGGAACAATGGTGTGACAAAATGCCTATCACATAATGTTACATTGAAAGTATCCGAGTACAAAACTATATTCTGTATACAGTATTATTTTTTATTGCAAAGTGTTATTGGGTACAAATATTTTTTTGGTTACATGGATCACTTTTACAATGCTTGTTCCTGTCATCCAGATCTGGGTGGCAGGAATTTGATGGGAGGAGCCTGAAATTGTTATAATTGTTCCTGTCACCCAGATCGTGTTCATTGTACCTGTTTCATGGGGTTTTTACCTATCTCCACTTCTTTCCTCTCATGGATTGATTTCTGATTAATTTTATTTAGCTCTATGCCCATATATGCTCATTGGTTAATTCCAATTTAATGGTGACTATGTGTAGTATTTGTGTTTTCATTCTTTAGATACTTCACTTAGAATAATGTCTCCAGTTCCATCCAAAGCATTGCAAAAAGCATTAATTATGTAGTATTCTTGCTGTTAAAATAATTCTAGCAGATGAACTCTCATTCCATAAACTCCATACTCAAGTATGGCTTTAAAAGGTTTTCTATTACATTTTAATAGGTGTCTATTAGATGCCAGAAAATTTATTCCAGTTCATTTAAGATTGGACTTCACTTTTTCATAGCCATGGCTAAATTCCTAATGTTTAAGGCACAAAATAGATTTGTATAACTATTTTTTGAAATGTGTTGAGATACCTTTTATAGACCTATTGAATATAGAATAAATATGTCCAAGTTTCCATTAGATCAAAGTTGTTAATTATATTGTTCAACTCTACTATGTTTTTCATAAAATTTTTCAGGTGCTTGAAGTATAATTTATTGAAAGGAGTTCACTATAATCTCTCACTCTCATGGTGGATTTGTCAATTTATTCCTAGAGGTCTATCAATTTTTTTCATATCAGTTGAGTCTATTTACTGAGGTGTATACATGGTTGGAATTGTCATATTGCCTTGGTGACTTCAGCATTTAATCATTGCATAGAAACTCTCCTTAATGATGCTATTTGTCTTGAAGTCTTCTTTGATTAATATTAATAGAGCTGTCTTTTGGAGAGCATTTGGCTGATGTATCTCTGCCCATTCTTTCCTTTTCAATCCTTCAGTAGTTTCATGTTTTAGGTGTGTGTTTTGTAAATAGGATAGGAACTGGAGTGCATCTTATTCCAATCCGATATTCTTTTTTAACTGACAGGTTTAATTTATACGTATCAGGATAATTGATATATTTGGATTTGCTGTTATTGTCTCATTTATTTTCCTATTATACTTCTTTTGCTGCTTGCTTTCTTCTTTTACAAAATTTTTTTTAGGATCAATCTTTAAATATATTTCCCTTGATCTTTGTTTCATGAATACTACATTATGAATTCTGTGGGGACAAGTCTTTTTCTTAAATTCCAGGTAATTGCCTCCAGATGTAGCTTTTTTGTGTAAATATTTAAGAGCACGTTTTCTTTCTCTTTTTTAATTGTAGTGAAACCACATAACATGAAATTAACCATTTTATAGTGAGCAATTCTGTGGCATTTGGTACATTCCTGATGTGCAACCACCTCTATCTAGTTTTAAAATATAACAAGGTCTCTTTAGCTTTGCTCTATAATGGATTTTATTAGGCCCCATGCCAGGATGTTTTAACCTTCTTGAAAAAGAAGCATCCAGCTTCTTCCAAAAGGTATGTAGACTGTCCTCGGCCTGTCCAGTTTGCTACACTGATAGCAAATATGATTGCTACACTAATTGGAACAATTATCAGTGTACCAATCCTCCCCAAGCTTGCGATGGTTGTTGTTGTGAGTTGTCTCTAACTAGTGTGGCTTTGTGTAACTGAGACAAATCAGCCTTGTCATAGTGTTTATTGCAGTTGTAAATTACTACATTATAATAAAATCAACCCCAGTCACAGGTGTTATTAGAACTGTACCTACCTCTACCCCGATAGGAGCACGTTATAGTGAGGATGTGTAAATGCCTAGCCGGCCAATGGGAAGGGATATGGCAGGATATGACATCCCCAACCTCTACCCTGAGCTCTTCCCTGATGTGTTCTAGACATTGTAGTTTTTGAATCTTCGTAGAAGGGAGGAAGATGTGAACAGATGACATTTGAACTACTGAGTGAAGGCTTTGATCTTGGTTGTCGGCTTGATACACACCCCATTTCTCTAATCTGGTGGGAGGGGGCAGGAAATGAGGGAAGGAGGCAATGTCTTTTTGACTTTATTATTTCAGGCAAATAAATTTTTGGTAGCAGAGTTTATTAAACTTGCTAATTATTTTTTTTTAATCGTTTTCATCCGCCTCTTACACTCTAGGAATAGGTTGACTGGTGAGATTTTTTTTTTCTTTTTTGGCAAATCTTTACATTTATCTTACGCTGTATCAGCATCCAGTAACGAGGCTACATTTTAAACTGAAAATCTGCATAATTTTTAAAATGGCATTTTGAGGTCTGTAGACCCTCATATACTGAAGACATAATAAGAGAGCTTAAAGAGATATTGAATTTAGACCTTTCATTCACAAATGGTGTTTCTAATATAAAATATTTTTTTTAGAAAATCATCTAGGGTAATTTACCTGCATTCCCAAAAGTTTAATGATAGCTCAGGTTCTTGTTCTCAGAATAAGACACTATAGGATGGCTCCTGAGGAAGGTTTTATGTAGAATTAGGACCATGGTCTTGGTCTCAGCCACCATCTCAGAGATCAGGAAACAGACTGAAGGGAAGATTCTGAGCTTTGCTTTAGTCTCTGTCCCCCAAGCTGGTCACTAACAGCCATCATCCAGGGCTTAACCAAGTTACTGTCCTCCTAGGAGAACAAGTGCCTTACAGCCCTGGAGCATTCTTTTCTTTCTTTCCTTCTTTTTCTTTTTTTCTTTTCAGGGGTGAAACAAAGTTTATAACAAAAAGAAAGGTAGGCTTACAGAGTAAGGAAGTTTACCAAGTAGGAAACACTCCCCATAGTTAGCAATGGGTTCCCATTGCCAGGGCAAGTAGGCAAGCAAGCCAAGCGCTCTTCTTCACAACCTCTGCATTACAATTCCTTCTCTTTTTTTCTCCATTAAAAGCAGCAGATCTCAGTGAATTGACTGAGTCTTTGGCAGTCTCTTCAAGGCAAATTGGTAAAGCATTGAGAAAAGCATCAGCTCAAATGACCCAAATTCAATTTCTAGTTCCATTATTTATAAGCTCAAATTGTTTTATTTTACTTCATTTATTTTTTTCATTGACCTTATCACCACTTGACACTTATTTTTATTTGTTTGTCCCGCTAGAATACAAGTTCCATTCAAGCATGGAGTTTGTTTGCTGTTTTTGAACTGTATTTCCATTGTCTGGTACATAACCTGAGGCACTGTCATCAATATTTATTATGTTAAGATTATTTCCTCTCATATATTTTTCTTGTGTTATTATAAGTAATTCTGAAGCAGACATCTTTTGGTTTTTAATATATATAGCTAATGTAGACATCTCTTGAACTATTTTATAAAGTTCATCACTTGAGTGTAATTGTTAAGTTGAAGTTGAAACTACTTTTTAGACTCTTAATGTCTATTAAAAATTACTTTCCAAGATGTCCTGAAAATTATCAGAGTCACTAGCACATTGGTTTTTTTTTTTTTTTTTTGGAACCAAAGTCTCACTGTGTTGCCCAGGGTAGAGTGCTATGGTGTCAGCCTAGTCCACAGCAACCTCAAACTCTTGGGCTCAAGCAATCCTCCTGCCTCAGCCTCCCAAGTAGCTGGGACTACAGGCACCTGCCACAACAACTGGCTAGTTTTTTATTTTTAGTAGAGAGAGCTCAAGGGATCCTTCTGCTTCGTCCTCCAAGAGAGCTAAGATTACAGGTGTGAGCCACTGCGCTCGGCCCATATTGTGGTTTTTAAGTTTGGTAATTTAATAGGTGTACAATGGTAGCAATAATTTAATTAATTTCAATTTCTTTGCTAATGTTTTCCAGTGGCATTTCTGTAATTCATCACAGAGAAGGAGGAATAGTTTCCAATCCTCTACACTTAACTACTTGAGGAGATTTAAATATTACAGATCTTTATGTCTGAAAGACACATAAGTATTAGGTAAAGCTGTTCATGGACATCTGATCAAAGAGAAAAAAACAGGACTTACCCCTGCCATTTTCTCACTTTTCAGTGTTGTCTTTTATTGATCTCACCTTTCTTCTGAGCCTAGGTGAGTTTACTGCTCAGGTCTGAGCATGGAGAACTTTTTGCTGGTTTTTCTTTTCAACACACACACACACACACACACGCAGTTCCTAACCAGTTCTGGAGGAGAGAAAAGGGCAAGGGTGTTTTTTAGAAACATGGGAGCACTCACTCCCTGAGCAGTTAGGCCTGCTGCCATGGGTATCAGGTGAGGGAAGAGTATGGGGGGAGCTGTGGCATCATGATTGGTTTTCCGTGGAAAGTAACAGACTGGAGTGAACAGCAAGCAAATGTTGGTTTTAACCAACATGTGGTCAGATGTTTCATTTTTCTTATGTCTGATAGTCAACCACCCAGGCAGGTAGAGAATCTTTGAAAAGCTGTGTGGGACTGAGGATTCTTCCTTCCTCTCTGTCATACATGGTGTGTGCGTGACACCTGTGACCTCTCCATTCCAACAGAGTGTCCTCTTTGAGGCAGTCGGAGTAGAAAGGCAGCGTCTGTGCCTCCACTTCTGCCCTTCCAAGCTTTCCAAGTTTGTGGTATAAGCAATAGTGATGGATGTACAACATTGTGACTGTATTTAAAGAACATTAAATTATATACTTACAGATGACTAAAATAATAAATATTATGTGAAATATATTTTTTCATAGTTAAAAAAAATAAGATTCCCTATGTCTGTCCTTGGTTACCCTCCAGTTCCTCTTCTGGAGAGTTGAAGAATATTCTCTTCTTTGATGTTAACTGTAGGCTACCCACTCACCTTCCTGCTGGGAAAACTGTCACATTGATCGAATGTATCTAGCATAGTCTGCTACACCCTCATCACAAGAAAATGGGCCACCGACCTGTACTTGTACCAATTTAGGGGAATTGTACTGGTAGGAAGAGTAGAGACTTTTGGACTCCAGCTTGGCTGAAGCATCAAATTTTTAATGTTTTCCTTAAAAAAAAGTCTAAATCCTACCCAGTTTCAACTTTAGAGGACAGTGCTTTCTTGTATATATATCCTTTTCCTGAGGATTTTCCTACCTGGCCAGGTAGTGTAATTTCTAAGTATAGGATGAAACTGCTCCAGGCGTGATTTCCTGTTTGCTTCAAAGTAAAAGCCAGACAATATTTTATCAATAGGGTCACAAACCTCCTGGAGTCATATTACTCCAATGTAATTATTAGTAACACCTTTTATGCTCTTAAATGTGTTCCAATTTGGACGATATGTTATATGGCCTTTCTACCTTTAGGGTTCTCCATGATCTATCCATGCCCCTCCCAACATACTCCCCTGACTTTGTTTCCTATTATTATCCATCTTCGTGCTCTGCTGTGACCATAAGGGGCTCCCTAAGGTTCCTTAAATGATGAGTACGCTCCTGCCCTAGACTTGCCTAATGTGTGTTTTCTCTTTCTGGAAAGCTCTTCCCCAGATATCTGCATAATCAATTACTTTGTGTCTTTACCTGCTCAAAGAGGCAAGTCTGATCACTCAGATAAAATTGTATCACATACTACCCTCACGGTCCTGATCCCTCCTATAATGCTCTCCAATGTTTTTTTAGTAACGTGCTATATCACACATACATATACGCAGGCACATGTGCATATACATACACACACATATATTTGTTGAATGAATGAAAAGTTACCTGACTTGTGTGGCCCATTTTCTCAGAGCCATGTCAGGTGACTGCCAGCTATAGAGAGATAAGGTCTTGCCTTATCTTGCCTGGACCATGATTATTTATAATTATAGTTTATCTCTAAACTGAATGCCTTTCGTATTTTCTTTCCCAAAGGAGTATTAGAATGTCTTATAACACAGGATTTGATTACTCTATGGCAGACCAATTTAGGGGAAATCTATAAGACAGGTGCGTCTTTAGGGTCCCTAGAAATAATCCCACAGAGGCAACTCTATGTTTTATCTGGGACGAAAGCTAACCTGGCAGATGGTTCAGAAAGTACAAGGGATTGACATTGGCCCAGTACGACGTAGTTTACAGAGCTCTCCCTATTCTGCAAGCTTATTTGATCCTCACAAGAGCACTTTGTATTATCCTTATTTAATTGTTGAGGAAGAAGCCCAGAGACACTAATGCCTTTCTGAAAGGTACGAGGCTGATTGTGGTAGAGCACCTCTCACTTTAACTTTGGTGCCACACTCTTACTAATACTCTTTCTACCTTGTATCACAATGCTCCTTTTTGACATTTTGCAACCCCCTTCCAGTTTCTTGCTGTTCCCACAACATGACGACTACAAACTTAAAAATAAACATATATTGAGCATACCATGTGTCATGAAACATTCATTCATTACATGCATTCTGTGTAATTCACTTATATCTCACATCAACTCCATGTAGCAAGAACTATTATCAACCCATTTTTCATAAAACACATTTGAACACATTTCACATCTTGAAAGTGATAGAAATGGAGTTGGAACCCATGTAGTTCAAATTCCAGAAGACACTATCCAATGTAAATATGTGAGCACATGTGTAACTTTAAGTTTTCTGCTAACCATATCAAGAAATAAAAGGAAATAAATAAAGTCAATTTAATAATACTACACATGTCTGATTAAACCCAGTAATCAACTATCTTCTCAATATGTAATCACCATAGCAATTATTAATAAAATGTTTTATATTTTTGTACTAAGTTTTTGAAGTCTGGTATGTATTACTCGGAAAGCATGTATCACTCAGGGTGATGAATTTTAATCAGAAATATTTAACCTGTATTTAGATTTTATAAAATACAGTTGAAAAAGTTGGCTTACACATTCGAGTTATTTGAATCAAACTTGTTTTTCAATAACTTCATTCAGTATGAGTTTTAAATTAAAATTGAAGTTAAACACAGTGTCAACTTTAGTCATTCAGCTGCACATTTAGAATGCTTAGGGGCCATAGTGGCTTATGGTGGCTGCTATGGATGCGGTGACCCCAGACCTCATGTCTGATACCTTAGCATCATATTGCTTCAAAAGCTGGAAGGAAGCTTTCTTGTCACTGTGACTCTGGCCCCCATTGCATTTTTCCTGGAATAGTTTCTTTTTATCTTCTGTTCATGGTTTTTTTCAGATTGTCTGACATTTAGCCAATAGTATTGGCACTTTATCTTCAAATTCAGCTTTAACATTCAAACACCTCAGTTTATGAGGACCCTCCCCCAACTTGGGGAAAAGTGAAAAATCTTATAAAACAAAAAGAACGTGTAAGTTTTCCCTGTTAAGCTCTGTTTGTTAGATAAGGAAATTCAGGATGAGTGAGGGCTGTATGCTACTAATCCTAAGAGAAAATAATAGCTAGACAGATTTATGCCAAACCCCATTGCTTAATGAGGTTCCAAAATAGCTCCTGCAATTATTTTTGAAATCCTCTCACATCCTCCTTTTGTTGGTGTGGGCGAATTTGGGAGAGGGAAATGATTTGTCAGAAATTGAAAGGAGAAAACTATCCCTAGAATTTCCCTTTTTACTTCAGACTTTTTCTTTGGGGGAGGCTATTGAAGAGAAAGCAAGAAGAAAGGAGAGATGTGTAAGAAAACTGAGAAAGGAATGATTCGGGAGTGAATTTTTCTACTTTTGCATTCTGGCCAGTGGTAAGCACTGACTTAAAAATAGAGACAATGAATCCTTCAGGCACTGTACTCATACAGCACAGGTCCAGACTCAAAAGTCATGGATTGAGGACAACCAAAATCTTTCTCCGTCTTCCTAGCTTAATTCTGTCCTCAGAGAGGTGGGTAGAGGAGATGGCTATTTCTCTAATTTGACAGGTTTCTCCAGAGCAGGTTTTGCTGCAGTGGCTGGCCATCTCCCTGATAAGCCCTAAACCATTGATTGTTGTGAACCCGTACTAACATAGCAGACCAGGAAAAGAAACCTGGAAACGGCGGGAAATCTCAGTGATATAATTCAACTTATCTCTGATGAACACAAGGCAAGCACATACTTCTTGCTCTTTGTATGCTGAACACAGCTGAATACATTCCAGCCTGGGCGAGGACAGATCTGAAAGTCAAGTAGAGGCAGATCCAGTGACAGTGATCTCATCTCTGTGCTGTGCCTTTCAGATTTCACAAAGATTTTCACTTATCATTCCACTTGAGCTTTCCCAAGAGGACATAGAAGAGAAGTAAGAACCCTGCTGTTATGGATGAAGACATGGAGAGTCAGGGGATTTTTAGGCAGTGCCTTTAGGGTCCCAGGGCCAACTAGTCACAGAGCCAAGAACCAGGGCTTTGATTGCAGTCCCCTCTCCACTAAGCCATGCTTTCCTCTGTAGGCAAAAGGTATGACAAAGAGGAGATGTACACCTGCTGGGATTGGGTGGCCTGTTGTTCTCATGCTCTTTATTTTCTGTTAGCTAAAAGGGTAGCAGATCCTAATCAGACAAGTTTTTAAAAGTCATAATTGAATCGGACTCTTCTGCCACAAACATCCTCATTGCTCGCAGGGTACAAGTGCTCTGATGTCCTGTAGCAAGCTGATACTTCAGTGTGTACAGGAGGCCAGGGCGGGTACGGCTCAGGGCTCTGCAGGCGGAGTGAACAGAAAATACAGCTCTTGGAAGCCCTGAGTAGTTACTTTGAATTTCTTTGACTTGAATTGCACTCATCAGTTAAAGAGAACTTGTGGTGTGCCTGCCGGGTTTTATGTGGTCCATAAAGCCCATTCTGTTTCCTTCTTTAGGAAAGAGTAACACTGGTGTCCAGGTTCACAGGTCCCATTTAATGTGACAGTTTGAGATTATATAAATGGGGGATCAGCGGCATCTTTTGCAGAGTGTGTCAGAAGACTTGGTAACCTCACTTATTTCTAAACATTTTTCTTTGATAAGTGCCTAAACATGAGGTGTTTCCATGTGGTACTAAACCATGTGCTACTGTTAATGTCTGAGTTTGCTATTCATACATTGTAGCCTATTCTGAATAAGAGTACATTTATATACAGGTGGTGTTTTTAAAAACTAAAGTCATTTTTAAAAACTCAATTGTAATTTTAAGGAATTAAAAATAGCACATGTACATGAAAAAAAAAAAAAAGAGGAGATGTATCCAGATTCATTGGTGTAGAGGAACATTCTAGACCCCTAGAAACATACAGGAGCTTAGGTTTGGAATGAGTCTTCTAGTCACTTCTCTACTTATTCCTGCCTCCACCTTTTATAACAGTAACATCTAGACTTTCAAGTTCTGTCCACCTGACTCATTCTCACTCCTCTTCCTGATTTCACGTTTTTTCCGTTTTCCTCCCGCTTTCCCTCTGTCTTGCCTTTTCTTCTTTCCTCCCTCAACTATTCCTTAAATATATTCAATATATTAGGCATGACAATGAGTATTAGGGAATGGAAGATTTAAAGAAAACATCATTCTGCTTTTCAAGGAAAAAAAATGGGGCCAAGTGGATTAAAAAAAAAAAGTTGCAGTAGAGAGAAAGAACAGTGTCACAAAAGAGAGAGTGTTTTATAGGGGAAGGTGGTGAAGGTCTGGGAAAGTCTTCATTTATGTAGAGAATCTAGAGAGCAGGGTCTGCAGGGGTGGGTGGGAGTATCCCAGGCATTGTAAGATAGACAGAGGGCAGCCCATGTTTCTGTGAAGAGATCACCTTGTGTGACGATTCTTACCACTTCTTACCTGCCTCCTGCATTCCTAATTTCATGGCCAACCATGGAGCCCTGGTGGAAGCACAGTGATTCCCATCCTAGAGGCTAAAATGAAAGAATGTGACTGCCAGTAGTAACAACAATTTGCTCTTATTTTTTAAGCCCAGAGGAGGCAGTTATGAAAGCCAATGTGTAAATGTGAACACTGGTGGGGATGTTGTTTGAGGCCAGGGGGTTTCCTTACTGCTCCTTAAATCTGTCTCCCTTACCTCAGCCTCTCTCTTTTTTCCAGGGGCCTGGCAAGCCCAAAGGCTAAGATTAAGTGATCCTCTGGCTTTTGCTGGGAATGGGAGGATCCCAGAGCTGTAGGGAGTCCTCTGTCAAGGAGAGTCAGTGTAATACATTCCAGCCCGAACATTTGAGCACGTGGCTGCTAACCTGAGCGGGCACCAGCTCCCCAGATGTGTCTGTGCTCTTATTCTCAATTCAAACAGGTGACTCGAAAAAAGAAAAGTTCTCTGAGACAGGCACAGAGTGGTAAGATAGATCTAATGGTCTTTGGGAGCAAAAATCTTATAAAGCAGATCTGTAATAACCTTCTGCAATGTGTCCTGAGTTGTACATCAAAGGGGCAAGTCAGAATCTCACTTCTAGGTGTTTTCACCTGCATTGCCTGTTACCTCTAGCCCACTTGTCCATCAAGTCCTAGGCCACTCCCAAGATCTTTTCTTTTTTGAACCATAAATGTTTCACATTTTACTCTGATTATATCTTACCTCTCTATCCCTCCAATATGTCACCACTTGTTCCTGCCCTTTGTCTCCTCCTGCCCCATGCAGATCTGGTTTTACTGCTTTCTTTCTATTAAACTAGGATTACATTACTCAGGACTGCAAACACCCTTCCCCATATCATCAGTTCTATGGCTTCACCATTTTTCTGTCGGGAGACCCCCACTGTCTGCATTTTCAGAACCTTCTCCTGCTCCAAAGCATTGGTGGGAAAAGTCACACAACTATGAAGTTTTTGTCACTATCTATTCAAGACTCTTAAATTCAATGGAGTCCTGAGTTTTCCGAAAACTGAAGTAGCCTCTTGGTGTCATGCTATGGATGTCCTCCATAGCACTCATCATCATCAGAAATCATCGCAGAGTGTGCTGATTTATAATCGCTCTCCGCAGGGGCTCTCTCAGAAACAGGCTTTTGTTTCTATTACTCTCTCCCGTATCCCTGGCACCTGGTACATGGTAGACGGCACCTGGGAACTGCTGAGAAGATGTCTGATAAACAAGAAAGTCTCGATTTGTTTGAATGGAGTTTCACTAACTCTATGAAGTTTTCTCGAATTCTTGTCTCCCATCAAGTCTGAGTTAGAGGTTTTCCCTTTAGTGTTTCTTGTTTCTCCACCTCAGCATCATTCACATTGTATTCTCACTGCCTGTGTACTAAAAAACCTTTATCTTTCTCTAGGTCAGCAATACCCAATAGAACTTTTCACAGTTCTGAAAATATTCTATGTCAGTGATTGTTAATAAAGTTGCCACTGGACGCATGTGACTATCAAATGATTGAAATGTGGCTGGTGTGACTAAGGAGATACATTTTAATTTTAATTGATTTTAAATTTAAATAGCCACGTATGACAGTGCAAATATGTTGGAGAACACACGTGACTCTAGTTTTTCAGCTCCATGAATGACAGGACTACGTCTGTTTGTTTTCGGTTGTATTTCTTAGGGCCAGCACAGCGCCTGGTTTACGATAGACACCCAATACAAAGAAAATTGGGCCTGTAATTCACAGATTGTGTGTCTCTTAGAGGCTGATCTTGTGGTGAGATGAAGATTGAATGTGAGAAAATTCTGTTTCTAAAGGATTTGCATATTTGCTCTGATAAGTTTCAGAGATTTAAATTGTTATAGGGTGTATGAAAGGCATTCAGATGTGAGCTAGCAATAGCTAATACGCTTACAGTGTCTAAATTCATGGTAGAAATTTCTTATTCTGCCACTACTCTGAGCTATGCCACGGACATTTTTTAAAATGTATCTTTATAAATTGAAGATCTAAAAAGCAAGAAAAATGAAAGAGATCCTGGGAACGTAACACACTCTCAGAGTGGAGTGGGTATCTATTTCTTCTTTGTGTCTGAGTGGGTGTAGTACCTGCACTTTAAAAACTTGATTTGCCAGTTTGGTGATGTGGGCTAACACTTTACAATTTGTGCCGTGTTAACAGTTACTAGTCTAAGTATCTTGTGTCCATTAAGTATGTGGTCCTCACAACCACTTCATGAGTTAGGTACTGCTATATCTCCATTTGACGGACATGGAAATTTAAACATAGAAGGGCAGGGTACTCAGCTAACTCAGTCAAGTGAAGAAATGGGGATGTGAACCCAGGCATTCTGGTTCCAAAGTCCCTTCTCATTTGTATTTCTTGCCTGTCATATAATCACGTGTACTATCTCTCTATACTTATCATAACTCAACACTTATTTGCTGTGGCTGAGAAGTTGTGTGTATCTGTGTGTGATGGCAATTTCTGAAGGTGGTGATTTGGGGCTGCAGGCTGGGAAGTGAGGGGACAGGAAGGGTGAAAGAGTGGGATGAGACAGGGAAAGAGAATTCACCTTGGAATTTGAAGCTTCTGCTTCCTCACATAGGAAATTTGTGGAGACATTACTTACCTCATTTGGTTATTAAAATTTAATCGAATATACATGTGAAAGGGCTTTATAAAATATAAAGGGCTTTATCCTAAGTAGGGGTTGTGTGGTAATCTAATATATTTGCACAGTGGCCATAAAGAAATATTAAGACTCAAAAACTGCACAGTTATAGGACCTAGTGATATGCCTGAGACTGGGGGAGCAATCTCACTTTTCTGTCTCCTGCAGTTCAAGGATTCATCCTCCTGTGTGGTAAGAGAGGGGCTTGAGTGCTGCCCCTCCCCCTGCCATTATTCTGTCTTACAATCCCAGACTTTCTGTGCCTTGGAGTTGACTAAATCTCACAGCAACTCAATGTCTAGGAAATCACCTAGATCAGTGTCCCCAACCTTTTTGGCACTAGGGAGTGGTTTCATGGAGGACAATTTTTCCACAGATGGGTGGATGGGGAACTCAGGCAATGGCGTGAGCCATGGGGAATGGCTATAAATACAGAAGCATCACTAGCTCACTCGCCACTCACCTCCACTGTGCCCTTCCGTTCCTAACAGGCCATATGCTGGAAGCTTTTATGCACCAGGGACCAGTTCCATGGAAAACAGTTTTTCCGAAAATGGGGTAGCGTGTGTGTGGGTGGGGATGGGACAGGAGTCAGAGCACAGGCAGTGATGGTGTGCCCAGTGTACAGGTAGGGGATTGCCAACAGCAGATCTAGATCACAAGCAGGTGATAGACTTGAGGATGAAGGGGATGACGAGAGGACTTTCTATCTTTTTTTTTGTTTTTGTCACTAAAGGCCAATTCAGTCCATTTGTAATCCTCCACCATCAGGAAATGCACATCACCCCCAAGCCTGGAGCCAGCCCAGATTACACCTCTGCTTTCTGGGCTGCTGATACCGAGAAATAGTTACAAGTTATTCTCCTTGGCTGGTTCCAGCTCTGATTCCTTACTGAAAGGCCATTGTATGTCCACTTAGGGGTCCTGCTTGCTCTTCTGGCTGTGATTGTATCTCAGGGAAGAACTAACAGGCCACAGAAACTATGCAAAGTTTAGACAGTCTTAGTCTTACAAAAAAATCATTTTAAAATGTCCCTTAAAGTTGGAAAAAGATACTGTGGCTATATAGCATCAACATCCATCAACATTTTAAAGTAACCATAGCTATTTATTTATTAAATCCTATATTATTGTTCCCTTAGCATACATGGTACAGCCACACTGCTTAAGCCCAGACTGTGAGCTGGCCATTGTTCTGGGTCACATTCACACATTATCTTAGTTTTCTTCACAACATTCCTGCCAGGTAGGCATTTGATCTTTATTTTACAACAGGAATCAGAGAAGCCAAGTAACATACCCAAGGCCAACTAGCTAGTATATGGAAGAACTGGGATTTGTAGATGTTTACACCAAGTTGTCTGTTGAAGCTCAAATGAGAAGGCTTGGGCCAGTGATCAGGGGATACTCTTTCACCCTGCAGTGACACTGTGGGTGAAAATCCTCAGAGTTACAAGGTATGTTCCAAAGAAAGTTTATGTCGTGTTAGAAGCTACTATCCTTGTCTTTGACAGTGGGGCCTTTCTAGAGTCCAGAGCTTCTTTTCCAAGACAGCTTATAATCTGGCTTATCATAACAGGGGGAGATTTTATAAAAATGGATACGTGAGATGTGATGTCTCAAATTTTATTGATGTTCCACGTTTGAGACCCTTTTCCAATTCCACACTCTCTGCAGTTTCTTCCCAATTTACTCCCCTCCTTTCACCATAACGGCCCTGACGTGAAAACAAATGTCTGTGGTCATCAATATAAAGTATTGAATCTAGATTTTAATGCTTTCCTTTTCAATGTTCTTATCTCCTTCTTAGGCAATTCTAGATAGTACAAAATGCACAGCACTGTGCAATTAAAAGATTCAAATTTTAGAAGTTTCTATTCAAATTTCTGGGCCTTCATAATGATATTATTTTAGGGTAGGTTTTCCACTTCAAGGCAAGTGTAGTACCTTAAAGTTGATCTCAAGTTACATGAACATTCCATATCAGACCGTCAGTAGCTACCTTTCAACAAAAGAGTGCAGAGGCTAGAGGACAGCATTCTAGAATAGAGGTAACAGAGGGAGTTACTGTGCAAATTAGAAGCCCTGTAGGCTGGGAAGGCAGACACAGGCCTGGATGTTCTTACCCGGCCTCCTTCCTGAGTCCTCACACAGGCTGAGAATTCATAGCTCAGATGCATTTTCACAGTGTCACAAAACAGAGCTCATGAAACCACTAGCAATTGATTGGAGCTGACATTTATAACAACAACTATTCTCCAGCCATGCCTTACTTTTTTCCTGCCTTGGGGAAATGATTGAATTATTTTATAAATTCCATAGGATGCAAATAAAAAGAGTGAAGAGGACATATTTAAAAGTTTTTTCCCCTTTGATTTAGATTGACTATAAGCCTATAATATAGTGCACGTATAATGAGCATAACCACTCTTCCCACAATTACATTAACTTACAGACAGCAATGAAAATGGTCTTGGAGGGTTTTCACAGAAAGTTGGTATCTATGGTGTTCTGAGGGAGGTGGGAGTATGAGTACTGTTCTTCTTCTACTTCTACTTTTATTTGGCCACATTTTCTGATTTTTTTTGAGTAATGATTTAAATGGCTTTTGTAACAACAACACAAACAAAAATAAACCATCTTAATAAAAGAAATAATGATTTTTTTTTGATATTCGGTTGTTTTAACTTTTTTGCTAGCATAAGGAGCCTAGAATAGAAATAAATGGCTGAAAGTAGATTAGATATGCAAAGCGAAAGGTAAAAGAATAACCTGAATTTGGAAAATTGATTTTAAAAATGTAAACCTTCATCAGTAGTTGTAAAAGAGCTTTAGGATGTGCCAAGTGACTGTGATTAAGAAAAATTCACTGGGAACATCTGATTGTTTAAAACTGTTGAATCACGTGTAGACACACAGACTTAAGTACACATCGAAGATGTAAATGTGCCCGAGTACAGAAAGGAGCTATGTGTCTCCTGTCCCATTTATGAAATATTCTCATTTCTCTGAATCCCCAGGTGTCCTCCAGTCCCATCTACTTTCCACTTCCCTGAATTCAGTAACTACTGAATTTTGTATGTTATCCTTCTACTTTGAAGTTTCATATCAACAAATAATATATTATTTAATTTTTACACACTTTCATATTTTAAATGAATTGGAATCATATTACATTTATTGTTTGGTAAATTACCATTCTATTCAACAATAACATTCATGTTATTGTTGTAATTGCAGTTTATTTTTACAGCTGTGTTAATATTCACTGCTTGAATCAACATGAATTTGCCACAATTTATTTGCCCAATTTACAGTTTGTCCCTCTTCCTCCTTCTCCTTCTTTTTTGGTTTTAACAAACAAGACTGTGCACCTTCAAAATTTATAGATAATGCCATATTATGCTCCAAACAAGTTGTACCTCCCTATACAACCAGCAGTAAATAAGATTTTCCATTAGTTGATCTGTAGTGAATATTAAATTCAATTTTTCTCCCAGAACCCAGTGTGTTCTGGCTATATCACTCCACTAACTCTCAGGAAATTGAAACACCTTTTAATATTATATTGCTGGGACTAGAAATTGAAGTAGCATGCTAGACCTTGCAGCATTATACAAAGGGTGCCAAAACATGTATGCATAGTTTAAGAAAGGAAAAAATGTATTAAATTTATCATATTCAAGTCACGTTTGACTTGTGAAATTATAAAAGGTTCTCAATGTGAATTGCATTCATCTTTTATCATTAGTATACATTGAGTATTACAATTTTAATACAGATTTTTCCTTTCTTAGTATGTGGTTACATTTGGGGAACACGCTCTGTATATTCAGTCACTAATCGTTTTTTCCATCAGTGTCATGAAGCTGTGTGTATGTGTGTGTCAATGTGCTTTCAGTATTTTATTTGTACAGAAGCAGATTGGTATGTGCTAGGGTATGAGGCTCTGGAAGTAAATTACCAGGGATTGAATCCTGACTCCTCTATTTCTGTCTTTGTAACTCCAGGCAAGTAACCTATCCCATCTACACCTTGGTTTCTCTATCTAAACATGGCACAACAATTATTTTTATCCCGAGGGTTGTAATTGGGCCTACAGAAGAGGATGCAGACTGTCTCCTCCTCAGCTGTCTGGTGGAGGCTGTCTGGGTTCCTTGCCCCATCCCCTCCTTCACATGTTCTCCCCCTTTCCCTAGCAGAACAGAACTTTAGCCTGCTTCACTCTGAGGGGCTGGGTAGCAAACAGGGCCAATCTGTAGTCTGTGTAATGGTGGGGTGTGTTCTCTGGGCTTAACTCACATGTATTTAAGGCTAAAATTGTGTGCTATCAGCACCTCCTGCTTGCATGTATGTTCGTGAAATTTAGGTCGCATTCTTCATATGCATAGTAACTTAACTATTTTCAGATTGTGCATAATGGTGAACCATTTCCTGAGTCATTTTGGTGATTATTTTCTTAGTTTGGCACATTCAGATAATATTTTTGCATTTTACTTTTAAAGCTAAGTCAGGATAAATAGTCTTTCATTTAAATCTGAATTTGTATCTTTTTTCTTTTAGTTTCGGATTAATATGAGGGCACATCCCATTAGGTTACATTTGTAAAGTGAAGTCTGAGCTGCAGTTGTGACCTTCACCCAGGACATGTGCCATGAATCTGTGTATTGTACATGTTAGGTGGGGACTTATCAATCCTCCTTCCTCTTCCTGAATTTCCTTGAGTCTTTTTCTCATATTTTTATTTCCTACAGTAAGCATTAGGAACTGGAATTGCTAGGATACATGCCTTTGCTCTCATTTTTCAACAATCTTTAATTCACTACAGCATCACTGACCTAAGGATTTCACTTCGTTTCACTTTGACATGATAATGGCAGTCATTGTTGGCATGTCCTTGACATTCAGCTTCCCTGCTTCCTCCAGCCCTGCCACATGGCATAGCTCCAGAGGACACTGTCTACTTTCCATTTTGTGCATCCCATGTGCCCTTGAAGCCCCCTTCATGCCAGAGTATTTTTATATAGGTGATGTCAGTTTAAACATCTACATTCTAAAGAGGGCCTTTTCAGAAAAGAGGGACAAGGTCACCATGTTGCCTTGGCAATTGCTGGTGTTTTGCCACACCACACTCTCACATCATTTGCTCACACTTAATTCCCACTCCGGCCTCCTGAGTTACTTCCTGAGGGGCTCCAGAAAGGGCATCCTGAGAGGCAGATGTTGGGCTGGTTCCCCTTGGTTCATCCTGTTCTATAGATTGCTCTCCATACAGAGACAATGAGGAGATATGTCATAATGTGCTTTGCAAGCATATGACTTTATTCACTGTCATCAGCTGCACGCTGTCCAGCTCCAAGCATATAGGACAGTCTTGTAACTTGTGACTCTTCAGTTGTCAGGGGCATTTCTTATCTTCTTTGCTGATAGGAGTAGTTAAAAGGGTCCAGCCTCTAATGAGCAGAAGGAAAGACAGAGCTCACTGAGCACATCAGGACAGGTGTGTGGTTGTGGACAGACTCCACTCAGCTTTTCATGGGGGTTACAAAGCCATACATGGCATTGAAAGATGAATCTGATTGAAGAAAAGCTTTTCTGTCCTCTGTGCTTGTGAGATCACAAATGCCCAAATGTAGAACTTTAATTTAATCCCATCATTTTTTTGTAGCTAAATTATTTTAAGTTATTTTATTAAGTCATTTTTAAAGTTTTTTTTTTATTCATTACTTTTATCATTCTCAGGACCATACAAGCCAAATTTTGTATGTTTAACATTAGTATTGAGGGTCTCATAGAGCAGTGATTTCCCACTTACAGCCTGTACCTTTATGCTGATATTTCCACTTGAATAAGAGGTCATAGGAAGTTACTGAGGAAGAAGTACACCAGGAGGGCCCTGAAAACTAGGGGCTACTTGGATTTGAGTCTTTGAGACTGAAATACTTCAAGGTAGTGTGGTTAATTCCAGGTTTGTTTTGTTTTTAGTGAAAGTGTTTAGCATCAACTTAAAAGGGAATTTTACCTTAAAGAGGAATTAAAAATTACCATCTTGATGGTTTCCTGGAGTCACATGATTTCCACACATCTGATGCTGACATTGATGTAAAGATCTGTGTTTTCAGTCACTGGGTCAGAAGACTAGATGAGCAGCTTAAGATAAAAACAAAATAAAATGAACAATCTCCCTCATACAACCTTGTAGAAAAGGAAGCAAGAATTTTCACTAAGAAGATTTAAGGCAAAATTTTGGACTTGGTCTGAAGTGGCCATTAAAAGCATCTGATTTAACCTCTTTAATGATTTTTTGAAAAGCAAAAATTAAAGGGCAGGGAATTCAAGTGTCAAATATAACAATTACAATGACAAAGTTATGAAATGGGAAGTGATCACACCCTTCTATGAGAAGGACTGAGTCACTGACTTTTAATTCATGCATTTGTATTTTTTTTAACTTTCTGCTATATTTTTGAATGTTTTTCTGATATGTATCTTTTTGCTTCACTCCCACACTTTATTTAAGGTGATAGTGTGTGTGACTGGAGTTAAGAATTGAGTATTGCTGTAGGTTGAGTGCAAGAAATAGACCCTGGGGGTTGCCTGCAGATTTATTGGAGAGTGGTCATGGGAACCCTTGTAAAGGACAGAGAAGAGAGTTAAGCTAAGGGAGAAGTTAAGTTGTAGTGGCGACTGTAGCCAACTGCCCTGGAAACTCTAGCACTGAGATGGCCTCCCGTTGTCCCTAAGTGAGGTAAGAAAGCTGTGACCTTGAAATTCCCCCAGACCAATTTCTGGCTTCAGGTTTTCTCTAGGATGGTGTGGAACCTTGACCAAGGCTGCTCCTTCAGTGTAGGGAAGCCCCGGGAGATAAACTCAGCTCTCAGCAGCAACACTTCTGGCAGCTAGGGAGTAGGGCAATGAGTGTTTCAGTTGTGGGTCTGAGGGATGTAGTGGTTACTGAAAGGAACAGGCACTGAACTAAAAATATCAATATAATAGATAAAGAAGAGATGAAAGAACAGTGATTTATGGCAAACCTAGAAGAATAAATGTGTAGTAGGAAATGATTTGTATATCCTTGTCATCTTGTGATTCTGGGTTTCAGGAGAAAATGTCCTTGTGCAGTCACTTTTGTTTAGGTCGGTATATAATTTAAGGAATTAGGCAGAGTGATCCTGTGCTTTGTTTTGTACCCAGCTATCCTGAGAATATAAGATTGAAACTAGGAAAAGAACATTTTAAGGAAGAGCCACATAGTGGGACTGAGCAGGTGGTGGGCTGAGCACACAGGAGCCTCTGAGGGAGACACCTGCTCTATATCTGCCTCCTGTGCTTCTATTTGCCAATCCACGTTGGTTTTTTAACCTGTTGGCTGTAGGTTGAATTTCCTCATGTAGTCACCAGGAGGCAGTGTTGTATATTTAATAGGGCATGGGACATTTGAACCCAAAGTTCAAATCCTATTTTTATGGTTCACCAACTGAATTTAACCATTCACAGAACACTGGTAAACCTCTGTTTCCTCATCCATACAATGGGAGTATTAATAGTATTAACTTTGCAGGGTTTTTAGGAATATAAAAATGAAATATTAATAATACCTGTAAGCACCTAGGTCAGTGGCTCAGAGGTTACTAGTCACTTGTCCAGAAATGATGTTCTAAAAAGCGATTTCCATCTCATACAAATGACCATCTTTAATCAAGTTCTTTTAAAAAGGATTCTGTTTTCTTTGAATTAAGGATGAAGAAAGGAAGAGATAGGTAATGGACTTGGGGATAGATAAAGCCAAAGTGTGAAATACAGACACATGTAAAACTAGCTGCTCCGAACCATTGTCTTAATCTGCTTTCTGTTGCTCATAACAGAATCCCTGAAACTGGATAGTTTGTAAAGAAACAAAATTTCCTCCAGTTCTGAAGGCTCCGTGTCCAGACTCAAGGGACACGTCTGGTGAGGCCTTCCTGCTGGTGGGGACTCGGCAGGGCCCTAAGGCTGCACAGGACATCAGATTGTAGAGTCTTAGCAGTGTGTCACTTCACGTCTCTCTCTCTCTCTTCTTATAAAGCCACCAGCCCCACTCCTGTGATAACCTATGAATCCATTAACCCACTAATCCATGAATAGATCGAGGTACTCAGGAGGGCTGAGGTCTAATGACCCAATCACCACTTAAAGGTTCCATCTTTCAGTACTGCCATCTTGGGGATTTAATTTCAGCATGAGCTTTGGAGAGAACAAATATTAAAACCTTAGAAGCCATAAATATGTAAGAAAAAAGCTACAGTTGCTTTGTTAGACACCACAGCTTCATACACTTTGAAACTTTGAAGGAACATCATTTGTCTCCATGGAGGTATGTGTTCTGGTATTTTAACTGGGAAAACCAGGCTGAGAGTCATGGCTGACGTGGTGAACCCACAATCATGACTCCACACTGGCTCATGTGCTCATGTGGCCCCTAGTACCTAGCATGTCTTTGTTTCATGTTCTAAGGCATGTTCCTTTTGTTTTTAATTTCCTTTTTTTTTTTTTTTGAGACAAAGTCTCACTCTCTTGTCCTAGCTAGAGGGCAGTGGTGTCATTGTAGCTGACTGCAGCCTCAAATTCCTGGGCTCAAGTGATCCTCCTGCCTCAGCCTCTTGAGTTCCTGGGACTACAGCTGTGCACCTCTATGCCTGACTAAATTTTTATCTTTTGTATAGATAAAGCCTTACTTCATTGTTCAGGCTGGTCTTGAACTCCTTGCCTCAAGTGATTTTCCCTGTTTGGCCTCCCAAAGTGTGGGGATTATAGGCCTGAGCCAGCATACCTGGCTGTCCCTTTATTGAAAAAACATCCTGGGCATATTTTCAGGAAGATATAGGACTCAGGTGTCTGAAACACAACTTTTATTTCTCACATACACCCACATCAAAGCCAGTTCTGTCACCCATGGACCTTAGCTAAGGCTGATGACATCAAAGTAATCCCGTGCCTTGTACATGCCTTTTCTCCCTCTTTCTGCCCACCTGATGTCCCAGTTAGGGGACCTGCCTTAACATGGGTGCATTCACTCTTTCTTTGTTGTGTAATTGCCCCTCATCTACTTTGGTAAATGAAAAATTGGAAAGAAGTAGGAGTAAACAGGAAATTTTCCAGTCGTGCCAAAAACTTAAGGGATGGACCACCTTGGCAATGCAAAATCTATGCACCTGTGCTACTTATCATTACTAACTTCAAAAATAGGCTTGCCAGAATGAAGGAACAGCCTGGAGATGCTTTTTACAACAGCCAACTTGCATGATAGATGACTGTCATTAAAATCATAAATAAGTGAATCATATAAATGTTGGAATATCAATACCAAGAGTACCCTTCTGCGTCCCTTGTTCTTGCCTTTAGATTCATTTCTGCAGTTCAACATAAGGGTGATTCTTTCAGCCAGGCTTCCCATCAAAATTTAAAGGTTACTTTAATCTCAGGCCTGGTGATCGTTTTATTTTTTATCACAGTTTCACTTGCCATTCATCCCTCCCATCGCCCCTGACTCAGCTTTGTCACTTGTGTTGTTGATACGAATGACATGGAGTGGACGCAGGGCTCTAGGAAGACGAGATAATTGCAGACTGAGGTTTGGAGCCTGGGCCAGTGGGAGAGCTGTGGTTCTATGAACAGTTACAGAGAAGTCAGGATGAGAATGTTCTTGGAATCCTCTGGAACGGTAACAGGGAAGTCAGGATGAGAAGGTTCTTAGAATCCTCTGACAATTTTGGGTATGTTGAGGTTGAATTTTCCATTATACTTCTAGATAGAAAAAGGTAAAGAAGACATGAAGGTCTCATAAAGCAGCATATTAAAGGCTATATTATTAATAATGGACAGTGTTTGCTGAGGGCTTTCTTTCAGTTAGTTTGTTGAGTGTTTTTAAGTGAATAATCTCTTAATTTTCACAACACCTCTGTGCCTTGGGTACTATCAGCCTTCAATACATAAAGAGACTTGCCCAAGGTCACACAAGAGCAGGGACCTTAATTTCCTGTGAATGGTGACAGAGCCCCTGTACTTCCTTGCACTCTGTTGCTGTGATGAGAAGTCCTGGGTGATAAATATTAGGAGTACCTAGCCCTGACTCAACCCACAGGGATTTGAAAAGAACTTTGAAGAAAGTGAAATATGAAGAGAGATCCATGGGTGCATAGGAATTAACCAAAGGAGGGTGGAGAAGAGCTAGGCATGTTCGGGGTGGCCTGGAGCTCAGTGTATGGGGGCGGGGGGAGGGGGAGGGGGGAGGACTGACCCCGGCACACTCTGATGAGACGGCCAACAGGAGAACAGAGAGCTGTCCACACACCACAAACAAAGCACCCCTGTCCACCCGGGGAAAAGAAGGGTGCACTGACAGTGTGCGCAAACGTGTGAGGGTCAGAGCTGGAAAAGTTTAGGATCTACTCCCAGGCTGTTATTTTTTCCTCACCCTTGCTGCCTTTCTACTTCCTCTCCATTTCACACAGTGAGAAAAACCAAACCGGGTTAAAAATCATGGGGTCAGGTGGAGCTTTTGGCTCAAGGGAGTAGGGCACCGGCCCCATATACCAGAAGTGGCAGGTTCAAACCCAGCCCCCGCCAAACACAGCAAAAAATAAATAAATAAAAATTATGGAGTTATGGGCAAAATTTGGAACTAACAAGTAATTATCAGTTTGATGTTTCCTAGATCTGAAACAGAATTTACAGTACTTGAAGCCTGTCTTTCTCCCCGCCCCCCACCCCCATCGTTTCTATTGAGGTATAATTGACAGACAAAAATTGCATATATTTATGGTTTACAGTGTGATGTTCTGACATGTGTGTGCACTGTAAAATGATTACCATACTAATGAACATCATTATCCATCAACTCACAGAGTTGTGTGTGTGTGGTGAGAACATTTAAGACCTGTCTTAGAGGTGTTTGAGTACATACTACCTTACTGGGGCCCATCCTCCTCCAAATGCTCTCTACCTTGCCTTCCAGGACCCAATCTGTTCTGGCTTTTTTTCTCTACATTCCTGACCTTTCTTGCTAGCTCTTTCTTACTAACTCTTCCTCTTTTGCGCAACCACTTGCCACCTGAGCTGTCACGCGGCTCCAAGGCCTGCCTTCTTCTCTTGCAATCTGCCTGTCAATCTCACTCTGTCCTGCAGCATCCTTGCCATCTGTATTCTGATGCCATTCACGTTATTGTCTGGAGTCCTGACCTTTCCTCTAGGCTCCAGGCTCATACATTCAATTAAACATCTCCATTTGCATATCTCACGGGCACTGAAACCCAACACCTCCAGCACTAAACACACGCCATCCTCACCTACCTTGACCCCTCCTCCTCTGGCGCTCCTCGTCTCTGTAGTGGTGCCATCACTCACTATCCTAAGTCAGAAATCTGGGAGTGACTCTACTCTTTTCTCTCTTGAATGGGTTTTTGTGGACGCATGTCACATTCGTGGCTTCCCAGCTTCTCTTAAGTAATTCATATGTAACAATTCCCACAGCACCAGCTCAGAAAGCAGAAGTCAAATTCTCAGTTTCTCTTGTGGCCAAGAGGGACACAGGTGACCTAGAATTGCCCTTGTAGGTGCTTCCAAGGGTGGCATGATTTGCTAGCTGTCCGCATGAGAACCTGCCTCTACATGGAGCCTCCATCTTGCTGATAGGGCTTCTGATGTCTGTGTTTTGGGCAATGGCAGCACTTGCAAAGTAGAATTTCTGACTCGTGGCATCAGTACCATGGATTTAGTGATTGCAAGCTAGTCAGGTCTTGAAATCCTGTGTTTGGTGGCAGAAGCAGAGAACTTAGAACATTTTTGCTGCCTAGTTTGGGGGTACGCATATTATGGGTGGCAAGGAGAGGATGTGGAAAACCTGGTGGGTTTTTTTTCTGTGAGTTTATAGTTAACTTTTTTTCCTGCAGCCTTTCTACTGCTATCCAAGGGACTGATATTTTTTAATAAAGCTTCTTTCTTCTTCAACTAGCCAGAGTAGATCCTGCTATTTGCAGGAAGAATCTAGTGCAATTCGAGACTATTGCTTCCTCTAGTGGAAAGTCTGGCTGTGCTTCGAGCCATGTGAGAAGCAGGGAAGGACGTGGTAGCTGAGAGATGAGTGGGGGTTGGCGAGGACGGCCCTGCCTCTTCAGGGTTGATTTGTTCTGTTTGTACTCCTAAAACAGGTTACTGTATAGTCAGTATGTGAATTGTATCCAAATATTCCAAAAAGGCAGGGCAGAGTGATAGAAAGAGAATGGGTATTTTAACAGAAAATAATTGGGTTTAAATTCTGACTCTAGCCCTCTTTAGCAAGGTATCCCCAAACAAGAGACCCACCCTGTCTGAATCCCCATTCCAGTTTATGGGGGATAGTTAATATGTTTGCCACACAGAGTTATTGTGTGGTCCCATGAAGTCCCCTGTGAAAGGATCTCATGCATGGTGGCTGAGTGGCAAAGGTGACCTCTGCGCACCGGAGCCAGCCAGGGACTCTAGATCAAGTTCTGACGAGGTGAAAGTGACCCTCATGGACTATTCTACTCCATTGTCCTAGGATTCTACTTTGTTCATCATCACTTATTAAAACTTGGATTCTTTCTAGGAGGACCAGCTCAAGTGCCATTTTTTTCCCCGAATGGATCTATCCCAAATTCAAGTAGCTGGAGTAATTAAATTTTTTGGAATATTATTATATTTTAATGTAATTCATATTTGGATTAATGTTATAAAATATAGATCCTTAAGATGATAGAGGAGGAAAATACTCTAATGAGCAGCTAGTAGAGCTCTTTATGCTTTCAGCTTAATATTTATTATCATCAAATTAATATATTAATATAGATTAAATTTCAAACAGTATTATAAGGAAACAAGGATGATTAATAGAGACTAGTTGCCTGCCCCATCTTATCCCACTACCAAATCCCACTCACCAGAGACAACTACTTTGATCCTTTTCTAACAATATGTTATAGTCCCCAGTTTTTGTTTTAGTAACCCCAGTATCTATAGATTTCCTTTAATAGATGAAACTTTAGTTTCTTACTTGTCACTTTTCTTACATTATGAGTGCCCCACATCTCACAAATACGTGTAATTCCCTCTTCATATTTTCCCAGCTCAATTTTTCATAATTTTTGGTGTTTTACATTACCATAACTATGCAAATAAAACTCACCATTAAGCCATGTCCTATGTTTAAATTTCCTTCCTTACGCATCCCTAAATTTTTTCTGAAGTCAATGATACTTCTTTTATAGTTTGTTCAATGCTTATGTGCTTATCACTAATTCTTTCAAAACTACCAAAATAGTGAAATTTCTCTCACAACAAATTCAGATAATTTCTCAGTAACCAACACCACTTGTAATTCTCTCTCTCTCTCTCTCTCTCTCTCTCTCTCTCTCTCCCCTACACCCCTCCTCCACCCACACACACAGGATTATTCCTCTGGAACTATTCTTTCCTAAGTTTTCTTCCTGCTTCAATTTGGGCAAGTTGCACACTGCCCATTTATTAATCAAGGTTCAACTATCTCTCACCACTGTCATCCTGCAGTGTTGTGAGTGGAATGATTTTGTGTCCCCAAAACTTACATGCTGAAATGCTAAGGCCTAATGTGATGATAGTAGGAGGTGTGGCATCTGAAAGGTGATCAGACAATAAGGGTGTAGCTCTCATGAATGAAATCAGTACCCTTATAAAATGAACCCAGGCAAGTTCTCCCCTCCCTCCTGCCATGTGAGGGCATAGCAAAAGGACAGCCGTCTCTGTACTGGGAAGCACGCCCTCTGCAGACACTGAGTCTGCTGGATCCTTGGTCTGTGAGAAATAAAATTGTTTATACATTGTTGTTTATAAGGCACCCAGTCTACGGTGTTTTTGTTACAGAAGCCCAAATTGACTAGGACATGCAGATTGCTGAGTAGTTTTGTTCCTTCTTTACATTTACAAGTCATTAGTTTTTGTCTGGTGGAGGGCACTAGGCTGAACTTTGTTTTCCTTTAAATGCTAAAGGGCATTTTCCTCTCATTCTGTTTTCTAGGGCTGTTGTCAAGAATGCCACTGCCATTCTATTTCTGATCCTTGGATGTGATCTGTTCTTTCTCAGGGAGATTTTAGTATCTTCTTTATCTTCCTGTTTTGGTATTTTAAAATGATGTAGCTGGCTGGTCATGGTGGCTCACACCTGTAATCTTGGCACTCTGACAGGCCAAGGTGGGTGAACTACTTGAGCTCAGGAATTCAAGACCAGCCTGACCAAGAGTGAGACTCCCATCTCTACTGAAAATAGAAAAAAAAAAAGCCAGGCATGGTGGCAGGTGCCTGTAGTTCCTGCTCCTTGGGACTACGGGCACCTCAGGATAAGAAAAGATTTGTCCAAGCCCAAGAGTTTGAGCCTGCTGTGAGCTAAGACTCCATGGCACTCAACCAAGGGTGACATAGTGACACTCTGTCTCAAAAAAAAAAAAAATGATGTGCCTGAAAAATAATAAATAACTAAAATTAATCATTTAAGCTTCTGTGTAAGAAAACTAGAGAAAGAAGGACAAATGAAATCCAAAGTAGGCAGAAGAAAATAAATAATGAAAATTAGAGCAGAAATTAATAACATGGACAAAATTGAAAAATCAAACAATTCTGGCAAATTAAAAATTGACAAATTAACAAGTGGAGCCGGGGCCATTCTACTTCCTCCCCAGCTTCCTGGGAGCTACAGCTTATGTCCCCAGGAACTTTGCTGGGAAGGGATCTTAAGCATCTGGACCTCATGGCAAAGGCTGCATTAGTGTTGAAGAGTATACAGCTCTGGAAGAATTGGTTACTTTTTAAATTAATTAAATTGTTCTCTAAAACTGTTTATCTCTTTTGGATCAAGTTCTATGCCAGAGACTTTAGTGGCACTCTGGATGTGTTACCAAGATTGTGATTCCCTCTGGATGCTCTTACTGGAAAGAGGAGTGGTCTGACTCTGACATCAATACTCAAGAACCTGAGAAGGCTCTGAATTCTGATTTCTGCAACACCAATATTGTGAATTAAATTATTCTGGAGTCAGAGGGACTCTGTGAAGCATTCTCCAAATTAAATATGACAAGTGAGATCCTACAGATTATCATGTCTCTGGACAAGCTTTGTTTAAGTATATCTACTATTGGAAATACAGGAAGCTCCTACCTTGATTATTTCAAAAATTCTGATTTGATGTAAGTATTTTATTATAACCAGGCTCATGTCAACAAACACAAGATTTCCTTACTGAGACCCTTTATGAAGACATTATTCCTACCTTGTATCGTATCTATTTAGAGAGATAACTGAAGATTTCTCTTATTACAGATTTTGATTGGAAATGAAAATAGATAAATATACTTCGTAGTATGACGCTGCTTCCATGATGAAGTCCCTAAATCTGAGCCAAGTGTGACAACTCACTGTAATATTCATGTGTGCATTCATGATAGCTTAGGTTCTCATTGTGAGGGCAGGACCTTCATAGTCTTTTACTGGATTTTCAATAGAGAAAAACCATGGAGAAGACAACAGCAAGGTCCCTGTCCTCCAATAGTTGCTATGTATTTTTTGAAGAAATGTTTTCATGTGGTAATAAATTATCTGGAATTTGACTGTGCTATGGTTTTGTCTTTTGAATTCATGGTGATCATTTTGAGCCAAGATAAATACATATTATGTTCTCTTTTATTAAGTAAAACATTTTAAAAGTCTAAAGATTTAAAGTTTGGTGAAGCCATCTCTGAAATGTTCTTTTATGTATATACTGTTAGAAAAAGCAAAGACATGGGCATTACTTAGTTCCAGAGACTTTATTTTAAAGCAGCAGTTAGAAAAATGTGCTCGGACCAATAGCAGCAGAATCAACTGGGAACTCATTGGAAATTCTGGGAATAAGGCCAGCAATCTGTATTTTCACAAGCTTTCCTCAGAAAATTCTGATGTATACTAAAGTTGGGGAACCACTATTTTAAAGAATACCATTTAAAAAAAATACAGAATTTAATTGTATCAAGGTGATTGCTTGGCAGAATTTCTAGAATGAGACATCACCAAATGAGTCTGAACAATTCTTTTCATGATACTTTTTTAAGTACACCTTTTGAAGATATATATAAATGGGGTATAAAACAGTCTCAGAGTTACAGATTCTCTCCTTGTCAAAACTGTTCAGTGCAGTAATTACTGCAGTAACTATTAGATGCTTTCCATTTGCCTATAAGAATTTCAAGGTATAGAACTCAGTTATTAAGTGTTTTTATACATCCCCAAGTAGTTTTCACTAAAATAATTTTGTGTCATGTAAATATTTTTGTATTCAATAAAAAAAAATCAGTGAAACCAAAAGCTGGTTCTTTGAAAAGATCAATAAAATTGATAAGCTTCTAGCTAATAAAAAAGAAAGAGGACACAAATTATTAATGTCAGAAATGAGTCTAGGCATGATGGCTCATGCCTATAATCTCAGCATTTTGGGAGGCAGAGGTGGATGAATACCTTGAGGCTAGGAGTTCCAGATAAGCCTGAGCAAAATAGGTTTATGCCATCTCTATAACAAATAAGAAAATTAGTTGAGCATACATCAGTAGTCCACCTACTTGGGAGGCTGAGGAAGAACGATTGCTTGCGCCCAGGAGTTCAAGGTTGCAATGAGCTATGATCACTCCACTACAATCCATCCAGAGAAAAAGAACAAAGTAGAACAAACCCTGTCTCAAAAAATAAAAAAAAATAAGGGAAGAAAGAAATGAAAGAGAAGATGCCACCACTATAGAACCCATGGACATTAAAAGGATAACAAAAGAGTATTATGAACAATTGTGTGCCCACAAATTTGATAACATTGATGAAATGGCAGAAAGACACAATCTGCTGAAACTCATACAAGAAGAAATAGACAATGTGAATAGACCTCTATCAACCAAAGATACTAGAGCAATAATTAATAATCTTCCCAAAAAGAAAACTCTAGGCTCATATAGGTTCACTGGTGAATTCCATCAATCTTTTAAGGAAGAAATTATTCCAATTTTCTGTGATATCATTCAAAAGATAGAACAGATGGAATATTTTATAATTCATTTTATGAGGCCAACATTATGCCATTACCCAAAGTAGACTAAGGTATTATAGGAAAAGGACACTACATACCAATATCTGTCGTAAATATAGATGCAACAATCCTTAACAAAGTATTACCAAATCAAATCCAACAGTATATAAAAAGGATTGCACATCATTACTAGGTGGGGTTTATCCCAGGTATTCAAGAGTGGTTTAACCTCAGAACATCAGATGTAACCTCACACATAAACAGGCTAAAGAAGAAGATCACATAAAATCAGTAAATGCAGAAAAACCATTTGACAAAATCTAACAGTCATTCATGGTAACTCTTACCAAACTAGGAATAGAGGAAAACTTTCTTGACTCAATAATGAATGTCTACAAAAGCCTACAGCTGACATCATCCTTAATGATGAAAAAATCAAAGCTTTCTCACTAAGATTAGGAACAAGGCAAGGAAGTCTCATCTCATCCCTTTTCAACATTGTACTGGAATTCCTAGTTAATGCAACAAGATGAAAAAGTAATAAAATATACAGGGATTGGAAAGGAAGAAATAACACTATCTTCTGCACAGTTAACATTACCGTCTATATAGAATATATGAAAAAAAATCAACAAAAAGCTCCTGGATCTAATAAGTGGTTATAGCAAAGTTGCAGGATTCAAGATTAATGTAAAAAAGTCAATTGTTTTCTTAAAACCAACAACAAACTAGTCAAACTTGAAATGAAAAACATAATATTATTTACATTAGCATCCACCCAAATGAAGTACTTGGGTATAAATCTAACAAAATATACCTAATATTTATATGAGAAAGAGAATAAAGCTCTGATGAAAGAAGTTAAAAAAGAGATATTCCATGTTTATGGATAGGAAGACTCAATATTATTAAGATGTCATTTCATTCCAATTTGATATATGCATTCATTGTAATCAAATCCGCAACTAGTTATTATGCAGATATTTACAAATTTGTTCTAAATTTTATATGCCAAAGAACCAGGGTAACCAATACAAAATTGAAGGAAAAGATTGATACTACCTAACTCCAAGACTTAGTATAAAGCACACTAATGAAGACAGTGTAATATTAGCAGAAACATATACAAGCAAATCAGTGGGACAGAATAGCGAGATCAGAAGTAGGTCCACATAAATACAGTCGAATTATCTTTGACAAAGAAATAAAGGCAATACAGTGGAGAAAAGATACTTTTATCAACAAATAGTGATGGACAACTGGACATCCACCTGCAAAAAAAAAAAACAATGAATTTAGATACAGACTTCCTATCCTTCACACAAATTAAATCTTAATAGATCAGAGACCTAGATGTAAAAAGAAAAACTATAAAACTCTTGGAAAATATTAATAATGTAGGTGGGAACCTAGATGACCTTGGATATGGTGATGACTTTTTAGTTACAAGCTAAAGACATGATCTATGAAATAAAGAATTGATAAGCTGTACTCATTCAAATGAAAAAAAGAATAACTCTGCTTTATTAAAGATACTGTCAAGAAAATACATAGACAAGCCACCGATGAGAAGAAAACATTTGCAAAGCAGATCTCATGAAATGCTAGTATCTAAAATATACACAGAACTCTTAAAATTTAACAATACGAAAACTAAGAAACTTATTAAAAATGGGCCAAATAGCTTAATAGATATGTCGCCAAAACTATATATACAAATGAAAAATAAATATATACAAATAATGCTTCTTATCATATATCACCACAGAAAAGCAAATTTTTTTAATGAGATATTACTTCACATCTAGCTGGTCAGAATCCAGAACACTGAGAACAACACATTCTGGCAAAGATGTGGAGCAGCCAGTGCCATCATTCATTGCTAGTGGGAATGTAAAATATTACAGCCTTTAGAAGATTTTGGTGGTTTCTGAAAAAGCTGTAAGTAAGCTTGCTGTATTATACAGAAATTGCACGCCTTGGTATCTACCTAAAGAACATGAAAACTTAACGTCCTCACAAAAACCTGCACCTGGATGTTTACAGCAGCTTTATTATTTTTTGTATGCTTTTTTTTTATTGAATCATAGCTGTGTACAATCATGGGGTACAGTGTGCAGGGTTCACATGCAATCTGAGATATTTTTATCAACCTGATTGACATAACATTCATGAGATTTTCTCATTTACTATGTGAAAACATTTTTGATCCGTATTTAGAAGTTTTCTCCTGACCCTTCAAATATGTACTACCCATGTGATCTCACCCTTTGTCCTATCTCCCCCCACCTTCTCCCTCCCCTTCCTTCCCTCTCCCCTTTCCCCGTCTTCCTGTGCAATAAATGGGTTGTAGCCTTCACTTGAACGATAAAGAATTTGTCTCGTATTAGGGGTGTATACATTGGATACTTTTTCTTCCATTCTAGAGATACTTTGCTAAGGAGAACATGTTCCAGCTCCATCCATGTAAA